>VDFB02271502.1:376814-457719 GCA_007258455.2 Sequoia sempervirens | reverse complement strand
TAGTAACCTCCTACGAAACCTAGCCCACATGCAATATGTTGCGGAATTGAATATCTTTCATAGTGACTAGATATCGATTTTCCATTCTAGGCCTTCTCGACTCATTCCCAAGTCTGAACTAGCCCTTGAGTCTATGAGTGAGGCTGATTAATCTAGTTAAAGGTTTTAGACTACCTAATGTGTTGTTTTAGTTTTCATTGATTAACTAACTCTACATGAGTTACCCTGGCACCACTTTGTGTGTCGACCCTCATAAAGAGCTACTCCCCTAATAATAACACAAGGAAACTAATTCCACTAACTAAGGTAGAAAAACTGCACATAAACTAGTATCAAATACCAATCATATAACAATGGACATCACAACCTGTTCATAGAACTAGGTGTCTAAAAACCAAACAGAATCATGTGCACTACCCTAGTTTATTTGAAATATGAAACCATCATGAAAACAATTCCCTTTCAAGAAATTACATATGGAAGACTTATATTCTCAATTAACCACAATTTTCCCAACAAGAACATAAAACAACTTAAAGCAATTTAGGCAAAAATAAGAATCTAATGTTAGGATTTACTAAATCCAATCAAATTAGTTACATATAGCATGAAAATTAATCAACTTATTTATAGTTCTTTTCTCAAACAATAAAAGAACTTGAATCAATTAATCTAATTATGATTTTCTCAATTTCACATAAAAATAAATATCAAATTTTCTCTTTCAATCTTATTGTTTGAAAATAGCTAATTTTATGCATTTCCAATATCTTATTCAAGATATCTTATTTAAATACAAAATTGTTTCCACAAATTATATATATATATATATATATATATATATAAATATTCAAATAAATAAATATTTATACATATATATATATATGTATATATTTATATATATATATATATATATAATATAATTTAAAATTTGATATAAATTGAAATTTGTTTATATAAAGTAAATTGAATTTATCAGTTAAGTCTCATGTAAAGCTAATGAAATTTTTATGAAGTTTTGGGGATGTGTTGCATACATAGCCGAGGCATATTTTAGGTTTGTGTTTATATTTTTGCAACCGTCAGCTGTATACACAGCCCGCCCATATGGGCAGCGGCAGTGTTAGCAGCCATGCGCTCCCTGTGAGGGCAGTGTCGACTACCTCCACAGTCAACACCCCTTATGGTCTAGCTGTGGGGGTAGCCCCTATGGCCCCCATTTTACATATAAATTTTATTCACAAAAAAAAACACAAAAACTGTGATTCCTGTTATTCGCTTGACAAATTTTAATTCCATTTTTTTTAAACTTCAAACCCCATTTTTGCCTATACGACGATTCTTTCTAAAATTCATTTTTAATAAAATTTATTTAAGTATTAATCATGATTTCAAATGCATAACCTTCAGGGTTGCTCTCTAATTTCACTATAAAGTTTTGTTTCAAAACTTACACGAAGAGGTAACAAATTTTCTTTAGAAATATTTTACCAAGAAGTACAAAAGTTTCAATCAAATATTATTTCCTCAGGAAATCTTTTAATTTCACAGATTAACAAAACTTTGACAAATTTAAATCTTCATACAGACAATATTTTCAAATCACAAAACTAAATAAATAATAGCAAATAACCTATATTCATGTAGCTTGAAGAATTGACAGATGAAGAAAAGCTTTGCCTACTGCGTGCAACTTCCAAAGCCCTTTTAAATCCCACTTTTCAAAAGAATACAAATTACTGAACAAAAATAAACCCGAGATCTTCTTCCACAAATATAAATCAAAACCCAAAACAAATCACAAATTCTCTAGCAATACTTTGTTCCTTTCTTTTCCGTGCAGTGTTTTTTTGCCTCTCAAATTTGCTAATATTTTCTCCAAGAAAATCCCCAACAAGAATTTTTGCATTTAATTCAACTAACATACATGGCAAATCAAGAAAATATCTTCTAACAACTCACATATATTTTCTTCTCACAATTATCAAGAATTTATTCCATTTTATAGAATTAAAGAATTCAAAATCAATTTCATTTTTATTTTAATACATATTTAAAATTCCATTTCTCAAAAAAATATTTAATATATATTTAATCTATTCTCTCAATAAAAGTAACTTTAATTAATTAATTAATTTATTTAATAAAATAATTTTAATCACAATGACTAAATTATTTTACCAATAAACTAATTTAATTAATTAAATAAAATATGAAGCTTTTATCTACAATATTTAAAATTCTTTTAAATAAGCATTAAATTATAAAGAACATTAATCTAAAACTAAATTCACAAAATAAACCTAATATAAAAAATAATCAAAACAGACCAAACGAGACAACCAAACATACTAGACCTAAACTGACAACATCTTGTGACTAGGTTTGAGGCTAGACTAAGATGAACCTCGTTACTACCTCCCAATCAACATTACCATTGAGTCTCGACACGCTCAGACCTGTGAAGCCAGGTGGAGTCGGTGTCATGTACCTGCAATCCTACAATCAAACAAATAACATACATATATATAATCCATGATTCAAACAAAGCATGAGGAGAAAATCACGAAAATCATAGGGCACTCACAACCAAGTGATGCAACTCCATTCTCCTCACCAATACAATATCACATCAAACTGACAAAATAAATAACAATTAATCTACCATAAGCATATATATATCACAACATCATTTCAAATAAACATCTATGCTAACATAAAGCATGTCAAAAATAATCACCATCAAATAGTGTATCATGACATCATAAAATAAATCTACCATCACTCTACAGTCAGTGATCAATACATCAAAATAAAGTGCTAGGGTCTATCAAAGTGAAAAACATATTGTCAAAAATAGAAGCAAAATGGAGGGGTACTACATCCTCCCCCCTAGGATCAGGCTTACTCCTGGAAGCCTGCAAACAGATAGGGATAAAGTTCCCTCATGCGTCTCGCATCCTCCCAAGTAGAAGATGCCTAATGACTAGGATCCCATTGGACCCTCACCTGATCAACGTGTCGACCCCTGAGAATGAACTTCCGGCGCTAAAGAATTCCCATGGGCTCCAAAGCCAGCTGCTCATCCTCTACCTGTAATGCATTCCAATCAAGTATATGAGAAATATCGGGATGATAAGGTCTGAGAATTGACACATGGAAGACATCATGAATATGTGACAAACTAGGTGGTAAGGCGAGTCGATCTACCACAAGTCGAATCCTCTCTAGAATCTCAAATGGCCCAACAAATCAAGGTGCGAGTTTAGAGCCTTTTCCATAATGGATTGGAATCTTTCATGGTTGCACTCAAAGAAATGCTCTATCACCAACTGAAAACTAGTAGTGCACTCTATGCACATCAGCATATTTCTTTTGTCTATCTTGTGCTGCTATCAAATGTTCTCTAATATGATCAACTTGTTGGTCCAAGTCTCGAAGCATCTCGGGTCCAAGTAACACTCTATCCTCAAGTCGATCTCAACTCAATGGAGTTTGACAAGGACATCCATTACCACCTGAAAAGGGGGCATACCTATGGAACTTTGATATCCATTATTGTAAGAAAATTCCACTAAGTACAGATAATATTCCCAACATGATTGTTGGTCCATTACATACATTCTAAGCATATCCTCAAGAATTTTATTAACTCTCTCTGTCTGACCATTTGTTTCAAGATGATAAGTTGAACTGAAGTTCAACTGTGTACCTAAAACATGTTGTAATGAAGTCCATAGGGCTGAAGTAAACACAAGATCTCTATCTGATATAATCCTACGAGGAATCCCATGCAATCTAACAATGTCCTCCATGAATATCCTAGCTATAGGTGAAGCATTATAAGATGATCAAATTGGAGAAAAATGTGCTAACTTAGTCAATCTGTCAACAGTTACCATAATGGAATCATGTCAACATAACGACAAAGGTAATCCAACAATGAAATCAATTGATATAATATCTCATTTCCATTTAGGAATGAGATGTGGCTGGAATAATCCAATGGGATGTTGATGCTCAGCTTTAACACTCTGGCACTCAAGACATCTCGATACAAAATTAGTGATATCACGTTTCATACTAGGCCAAAAATACAACTGTCGAAAATCCGCATGTATCTTCTAAACACCAAGATGAGCTGAGTAAGGAGCTCGATGTGCCTCAGTCATAATCAATGTGTGGAGACCTTCTGAATGTGGTACATGAATACAATCTAAATGTTGCAATAAACCATCTGGTTCAAGAGAATACCCTGTAAATTGACCCTCTAGAGGTCTACCTGATTCAATCTCCGTCTTCACCTCCTGATACAATCTCTCTGTAGGAATTGCTACTAAGATTTGACTCGTCAAATCTACTTCAAGAGTAATAGTAGAAATTTCATGTCGACGACGACTGAGACCATCCACCACTACGTTCTCTTTTCCCTGAACATATCTCACCTCAAAATCATATTCACATAAGAACTCCATCCACCTTCTCTGTCTAGCATTCAAATTAGGCTGCATAAAAATATATTGCAGACTACGGTGATCACTATGAAGTTTGAAATGGTGACCCAATAAGAAATGCCTCCATCAAACTAATGAATGAACAACTGCAACAAGCTCCAAATCACGAGTGGGATAATTTAGTTCGCAATCCTTGAGTTTGTGAGACTCATAAGCGATCACAAGCACTTCTTGCATCAGTACTAATCCTAAACCCTCCAAGGATGCATCAATGCAAACTACAAAATCCTTAGTAGGATCAGGAACAACTAATATAGGTGCATTAGTCATCTTTTCTTTAAGTGTCTGAAAATCCAACTGACACTGCTCTGTCCAAACAAATTTCTTCCCTTTTCTCTGAAGAGAAGTAATGGGGTGCCCAATCCTAGAAAACCCCTAAACAAACCATCTATAATATCTAGCAAGACCCATAAAACTACAAACCTCAACTACATTGGTAGGCACGGGCCTATCAACAATAGCTTGGATCTTCAAAGGATCCACAACAATACCCTTTCTAGAAATCACATGATCAAGGTATCTCACCTTAGTCTGAAAGAAGTCACACTTCTTCAGGTTTGCATACAATTGATTCTCCCTCAAGCACTACAATACCTATCTTAGATGCTCTTCGTGCTCCTTCATATTTATTGAATAGATCAAAATATCATTGAGAAACAGAAGAACAAAATGATTAAGGTATGTACGAAAGACACCATTCATAAAACTCATAAATACTAATGGTGCATTTGTTAACCCAAATGGTACTACTGTGAATTTGTAGTGACCATAACGAGTCTAGAATGTGGTTTTGTGAATGTTTGCTTCTGCAATGCGTAACTGATGGTAACCTGATTTTAGATCAATCTTAGAGAACACATTAGCTCCCTTAATTTGATAAAAAAGATCATCAATTTTGGGTAAAGGATATCGATTCTTTATTGTTACTTTGTTCAATTGACGATAGTCAATACACAATCTAAGTGATTCATCCTTCTTCTTTACGAAGATAATAGGTTCTCCCCAAAGAGAAACACTTGGATGAATAAAACCCTTTTCTAAAAGTTCTTCCAACTGGATACGAAGCTCTTCTAATTCCTAAGTAGTCATTCTATATAGGGCCCGAGATATAGGCTCAACTCTAGGAACTAGGTCAACTCTAAAATAAATATCTCGTTTCGGTGGCATACCAAGTATATCATCAAGAAATACATCAGTGAATTCTCTGAGGATAGGATGATTATCAAGAGATATCTCTCAAATCTCTCCTTCCTCCAAATCATTAACTGTTGTTGCAAATAGTTGAGAACCCTGATGAAGACATCTCTTCAATTGCATAGTAGAAATCATTCGCAAGGAGATAGGTCTTTGAACACCTATGATTTCAAATTTTGCACCTGATTCATTAATACAACTTAATGTCTTCAGTCAACAGTCAATCCCAGCATGATGAGATTATAACCAATCCATACCTAAAGCAATATCATACAATCCTAAAGGTGTAACATGAAGATCCACTAAGGTAGATAACGAACCAATTCTTAGTTCACAATTGCGTACAAGGTTCTCTACCACTACTTTCATCCCAGAGGTGAATTCTACCTACCACTTACTGCCTTGCTTTACCACCACAAGACCACATCGCTCAACAATAGTAGGTGAAATAAAGGAATCAGTAGCTCCAGAATTTAAAAAAAGTAACACTAGCACCCTGTAACTGACCTGAAGTCTCAACCATTGTATTCTAATGATCGGCTTGGCGGTTATTGACTGCAACATAAACTATAAGAGAACATCCTGCATCACCAACTGTAGGCTCAAAAGTTGTCAGTCCTGGCCCAAATCTTGAAGAACCTCTCATAGGACACTACCTAGCAATGTGTCCCTGTTGACCACAAGAATAACAACTAGTACCTCTACGAAATCCTTTGCTACCCGAAGGTGCATTGGATTGTTGAAAGCTACCTCTACTAACTATAGACTGTGCACTCTGAGCTGGTTGATCCTGTCGATTGTTCTTATTGCGCCACCAATTACGGTTCTTTCCTGACTGAGGACTATTACCCTGTTGAGGCTGTGAATTATTATTCTTCTGAGAAGTATGTTGCTGCTACTATCCACCCTTAGTGGGTGTCTATTGGTTCCTTGAGGAACCTCCTTTCTGTATCTGACCACCACATGGACCAAAACCTGCTATAGGTGCACTAGCTTTCTGGATACGTGTATGTCGACCCATTGTTAGAGTCAGATTCTCTTCCACAATACATGCTTTCTCAACTACAACTTCCATAGTCTTTGGTTCGAAGACTCTAACTCCTCCACTAATGCAGGTGTTCAGACCCCTAATAAAATGTTGTACCAACATCGCCTCATCATTTCCAATTCCTGCATATTGTTTTATTTCATAAAATCTGCATTCATACTGCTCAACAGATAAAGCCATCTGATGCAAATCATGAAACTCATTAGCTTGTTGCCTCCAATGCTCAGATAGAAAATGTGCTCTAAACCTTTCCAAGAACATTTCCAAAGAAACTAACCCAATCTCTAGATGGAGCTTCTGCTCCTCCAAACGCCACCAAGTAGAAGAAAAAAGTCTCAGATGCATGATGGCGCATCTAGCTCAGGTATTTCTACCATATGGGTGCATAGAAAAACATCTACCCAAGTTTAATAACCAGGTCTCTACCTCTAGACCACCAACAGTGCCATCAAATGTAGGAGGGCATGCCCTCAACAAATCTCTCATATGTCCTACAACTATATCATCCTGCTTTGTAGTACTAACAATCCTCCTAGGAGATCTATCATGTTCCCTAACCACCTACTGATCAATTTCCTGCCTCGGTCCAAGTCTGGCAAGTACATCTTCTAGTAGGTGATACAATTGTGCTCCCTCAACCTCTGGCTGAATCAGAATTTGTTCCCACTTGTCTGTTCCAACTAAGGACCCAACTATTCAGCATGTTCGCTCTTGTGGGGGCTCTGAGGGGGAGTAACCTGAGGGTTCGGCCCACAGCCTCCACCTCGACCTCTACCACGACGTCTAGGCATGTTCCTACACAATAAAAAAAAAAAGTCTTAGCTACAAAACAAACAAGGCTAACTAAAACCAATACTACCTAGTCTAACATCTAGGTCAACCTAATGGGCTCACAATTACCCAGAGAATCTAGTGTTAGAACCTTTGCTTTGATACCAATCTATAATGCCCCGTCTTGTAACGTAAAGAATGTTGAAAAGACTACGATAGCGTAATATTTTTTTTTTTTAAATGTAAGCATAAATTTTATTAATGCAAACATTCCCTAAGATACGCAACGACACACTACATGTAAATCCCAAATATTACAATAGTAATTAACATGGCATGTATTTAATTCACATAAACTTAAGAGTATACATTTAATAACAATTAAATTACATCATTTAAGATATAAAGAATAAATATGATTCTTTCTTTACATTGCAATTATAATAACATTTAAAATACTCATTTCCAAATGAGGTAGGTCATATAAAAGTGTACAATTACATATTACAAAAGTTCTCCCCGAATACATTCGGGGAGTGATACATGAATAAGGTTTCCACTGATAGAAATAAGAAGGTACATTTTCACATATGATCTCTCCATCCAAGAAGTACCTATCACCATGAACAAGAACTAGGGACCCAATGAAGTAAGGTTCACGTTCCACCCAACCATGTGGTACCCGTAGGCCCACCCCCCATGCTAGGAGATAGTAAAAAGGTTCCCTATACATAACCTACAAACCCTTGGCACAAGCAATATCAAAGACAAACTATACAAATACCAACTTAACTTAATGATTACATTGCTTCCAAAACTGAATTATCAAATACACTAAGTTTACAAGGATACTGTTATTATAGGTGGAGTGTCATCACAATGTTGGATAGGTTACCCAGGTGTTTCTTCCTAGGTTCGGGCCCCCATCTTGGGTTACCCTGGTAACCTCTTATGAAACTCAGCCCCACATGCAATCTATTACAGAATTGAATATCTTTCATAGTGACTAGATATCAATTTTCCATTCCAGGCCTTCTCGACTCATTCCCAATTCTGAACTAGCGTTTGAGTCTATGAGTGAGGATGATTAATCTAGTTAACATTTTTAGACTACCTAATGTGTCGTTTTACTTTTCACTAATTAACTAACTCTACATGAGTTACCCTTGCACCACTTCGTGTGCCGGCCCTCATAAAGAGCCACTCCCCTAATAATAACACAAGGAAACTAATTCCACTAACTAAGGTAGAAAAAGTGCACATAAACTAGCACCAAATACCAATCATATAACAATGGACATCACAGCCCGTTCATAGAACCAGGTGTCTAAAAACCAAACAGAATCATGTGCACTACCCTAGTTTATTTGAAATATGAAACCATCATGAAAACAATTCCCTTTCAAGAAATTACAGTTGGAAGACTTATATTCTCAATTAATCCCAATTTTCCCAACAAGAATATAAACCAACTTAAAGCAATTCAGGCAAAAATAAGAATCTAATGTTAGGATTTACTAAATCCAATCAAATCAATTATATATAGCATGAAAATTAATCAACTTGTTTATAGTTCTTTTCTCCAATAATAAAAGAAGTTGAATCAATTAATCAAATTATGATTTTCTCAATTTCACATAAAAATAAATATCAAAATTTCTCTTTCAATCTTATTGTTTGAAAATAGCTAGTTTTATGCATTTACCAATATCTTATTTAAATAAAAAATTATTTCCTCAAATTATATATATATATATATTCAAATAAATAAATATTTATACATATATATGTATATATTTATATTTATATATATATAATATAATTTAAAATTTAATATAAGTCAAAATTTGTTTAGATAAAGTAAATTGAATTTATCATTTAAGTCGCATTTAAAGCGAATGAATTTTTTATGAGGTTTTCGGATTGTGTTGCATACACAGCCAAGGCATATTTTAGGTCTGTGTTTATATTTTCGCAACCGCCAGCTATATACTCAGCCTGCCCATATGGGCAGTGGTTGTGTTAGCAGCCATGCGCTGCCTGTGAGGGTAGTGCTGAATGCCTCCATAGCCATCACCCCTTATGGACCGGCTATGGGGGTAACCCCTGCGGCCCCCATTTTACATATAAATTTTATTTAAAAAAATAAAACACAAAAACTGTGATTCCTATGATTTGCTTGACGGATTTTTATTCCATTTTTTTTTTAACTTCAAACCCCAATTTCACCTGTACAATGATTCTATCTAAAATTCATTTTTAATAAAATTTATTTAAGTATTTAAAATCATGATTTCAAATTCATATACACACACACATATATACATATTTTCAATATATATATCTATATATATATATAATCAATAAATCAAAAAGATTGCTCAGGAAGAGCAAAGTTTAATAAAGAATTTTCTACATTAAATTTTTAATCAAACAATAGAGAGGTTTTCAATTTCTTTAGCAAAATAATAATTTCACTCAAAACTAAATTCTCAAATTATTTTCTACAGGAAACATTTAACAAAATTTGTAATAGAGGTTTCCATTTCCTCAATTAAATCTACAGAGATTTCTTCTATTTCCTTTTCAAAATTTTCTATTGTTTAACAATAACCTTCAGGGTTGCTCTCTAATTTCACTATAAAGTTTTGTTTCAAAATTTACACAAAGAGGTAACAAATTTTCTTCAAAAATATTTTACCGAGAAGTACAAAAGTTTCAATCAAATATTATTTCCTCGGGCAATCTTTTAATTTCACAGATTAACAAAACTTTGAAAAATTTAAATCTTCATACAGACAATCTTTTCAAATCAAAAAAATAAATAAATAATAGCAAATAACCTGTATTCATGTAGCTTGAAGAATTGATAGATGAAGAAAAGTCTTGCCTGCTGCATACAACTTCCAAAGCCCTTTTAAATCCCACTTTCCAAAAGAATTCAAATTACTGAACAAAAATTAACCCGAGATCTTCTTCCAGAAATATAAATCAAAACCTAAAAGAAATCACAAATTCTCCAGCAATAATCTATTCCTTTCTTTTCCGTGTAGTGTTTTCTTGCCTCTAAAATCCATTGCCTCTCAAATCTACTAATATTTTCTCCGAGAAAATCCCCAACAAGAATTTTTGCATTTAATTCAACTAGCACACATGGAAAATCAAGAAAATATCTTCTAACAACTCACAGATATTTTCTTCTCACAATTATCAAGAATTTATTCCATTTTATAGAATTAAATAATTCAAAATCAATTTCATTTTTATTTTAATACATATTTAAAATTCCATTTCTCAAAAAAGCATTTAATATATATTTAATCTATTCTCTCAATAAAAGTAACTTTAATTAATTAATTAATTTATTTAATAAAATAATTTTAATCACAATGACTAAATTATTTTACCAATAAACTAATTAAATTAATTAAATAAAAAATGAAGCTTTTATCTACAATATTTAAAATTAATTTAAATAAGCATTAAATTATAAAGAACATTAATCTAACACTAAATTCACAAAATAAACCTTATATAAAAAATAATCAAAACAAAGAAAACGAGACAACCAAACATACGAAACCTAAACTAACAGCATACTATGACTAGGTTTGAGGCTAGAATAGGATGAACCTTGTTACTACCTCCCAATCAACATTACCATTGAGTCTGGACACACTCAAACCTGTGAAGCCAGGTGGAGTCGGTGTCATGTACCTGCAATCCTGTAATCAAAAAAATAACATACATATATATAATCCATGATTCAAGCACACCATGAGGAGAAAATCATGGAAATCATAGGGTACTCGCAAGCGAGTGATGCAACTCCATTCTCCTCACCAATACAATATCACATCAAACTGACAAAATAAATAACAATTAATCTACCATAAGCATATATATATCACAACATCATCTCAAATAAACATCTATGCTGACATAAAGCAGGTCAGAAATAATCACCATCAAATAGTGTATCATCACATCATAAAAGAAATCTACCATTGCTCTACAGTTAGCGATCAATACATCAAAACAAAGTACCAAGGTCTATCAAAGTGAAAAACATACTGTAAAAAACATAAGAAAAATGGAGGGGTAGTACACTTTCTTCAGGTTGCTTAGACTCTTGGCACTTCCTTTATTCTTTGGAATCTCTTGCTAGAGAGGAATCTATGGATCTTTCAAGAAAAGCTATTGGAGGCCAAACATTTGTGGAGGAAGATTCTCCACTCTTTGGGGGAAACTGTTCTGAAAAAGTGTTACCTTTTGAAGGATGTGGATCCTATTGATGCTAGTTGCTACAACCATCTCCATCTTCCTTATCCACATGGCCAACTAATGAGGCAGAGATGCAAATACCCTCTCCAGAAGATCAATAGGGTGGGGAGATGGAGCCCTTCTTTGTAAGGCACTGTGAAAATCAACATAGATAGGTCTTCGAGAGGCAACCCTGGTCCTGTTGGCATTGATGGAGTGGGTAGAGATAGCATGGGGACTATTCAGTTCATATTTTCTATTTTTAAAGGTCATCATACCAATAATTTGATGGAGTCTTTAGCTATTTTGCATGTTGTGGATTGGGCTTGTGCTCTTGGTTGGAGAAATTTGATCTGTGAGTCATACTCTCAGGTGGTGGTGCATATGTTAACATGGTAGTATTTTGAGGATGTTAACTAGAGATTGTTATTGGTGGTCAATCATATTCTTCATTTGTGTGACTCTTTGGAGTTTGTTACTTTTATTCATATCCCTAGGGAGTTGAATGGTGTTGCGGATTGTCTAGCTAGATCAGCTTCTAATCAAATGAAAAACTAGAATATTAGAGAGAAGGATCAATTACCTATAGATTTTTCTCATTAGTTGGATCACTTACTGGATCTTGATAGGGTTGGTTGATACCCCAACTTTGTATTTTTTCTATGTTGAATAAATTTGTACCCCTCCTTCATTTCAAACCCTTACAATAAGTTGAAAATTATATATCTATGTGAAGAGATAAAAAAAGGCTAACATAGGTAAAGGAGATAGAGAGACAATATCAAGACACACCATATCAACTATATCAACATGCTTATTCCTCCTGACAAAAAATCTTAAATAGAACAAGCCATCTTCTAACTAGTAAAAGATAATGCTTTAGATTTTGGCAATTATCCAAAATACATGAGAAAGGATAAAAATATTTTAAAATAAAAGATTTGAGGAAATCATGAGTAAGGATAAAAATATTAATTTTCCTTATAGAAAGCTTTTGAAATTTTAGGAAGAACACATAATATTTTAATATTGAAGAATCCAAGAATATCTCTTGAGAATTGAAGGATTGTGATTGAAAGTATTTGGTCATCATCAAATAATTTTTGATTTGTTAAAGAGATGTTTATTTTAATGAATATGTGTTTTCTTGTTCATAAAAAATAAAATGAAAACTGTAAGCTTATTGATTAGGGAGATACATTTAATTTAGAATATATCAAGTTATTGAGGAATGCTTTGGATTAATTACAAAACTTCTTTAAAATAGATTTATTAAAAAACCAATATAAACTTTGAGTTTAAGAGAAGAGATACATAGTTGCTTGTATTGGAAGAAATGTAATGAATTTCACAAAAGATATAAATAATTTTATTGAACTATATTTGAATATTATCTTAAAATGAATTATGGATAAATTTTAAGAATAAGGAAATATTTAGTTTAATTATTTTATTTTGGAATCTAAAAGGTGCTTGGAACCTTACATTATTGTAGAAATTTTTTTATTATAGAATGACTTAGTGAGAAGGACTTTATTTTACTACAAATGAATTTGTAATATGCATTTGATTGTATATAATGATAAATTATTTTTTTAGAACATCATGCTCATAGTCTTTTATGAATTGAATTGAATATGAAATTTGAAAAAAAAAAGAAAATAAAGTGAACTATTATTAAAAAAGGTTTGTTGTAACTCTAATAACTTTTTATTTGTAAACTAGGTTTCTTTGAAATTAATATAAATGTTGCACCACCAAGTTTATTAAATCCCCATAACAAATAGATATACTAGTTTATAGATTCTGAGGTATGATCAATTTAGAGATTGTCCATCCACATTAAAATTATATAAAAAATAATATGTTTACTATACTTGATCATTTTGTGGAGTTTGTTTTAACTAGGAATGTATTGATTAGTCTATGTAGTCTCCCAAAATGGTTTGACAAGTTTTTACTTGCTAGTAAGCATATATTATTTGTGTTAAGAATTGGTGAGTGGGCATGATTTGAGTTAAGTCCTTGTGCATAACCCATTCTATAAAATTGTCTTAATTTTATATTATGGTGATGTGAACGTTAGACCTCATATTGAATATTATTGATTCTTATGATGCTCAAGTAGAATTAATAAATTTTATGAAATTTGAATTATTGTTTTTGAAAAGGAAAAAAACAGGTTTTACAGGGACCTGAAACCGTAGAGTTTAAACAACAAAAGATAACAAAATAAGTCCAAACAAACAAACGGCTGTCCCAAAAAGGAAACGATAGCACAAAGAGACAACAGGGCCCAAAAAAGGACCGCCCAAAAAACCAGAAACAAACACCACCGCACTACTCCAAGGTGTTCAATAACTCCTCAGCCTCCTTTTCAACATCCTTCATATCCTGTAACCCCTGCTTGAGGATTTGAGCCGTATGTGACGAAGTCGGGGTCTTCCTCTTAGCGTTACCCTGGGTACGAGTCGAAATCCCTTCACCAGCAGATCTACAGCCTCCTCTGTATGAAAAAAAAAGAATAAATGTTATTAGGAGGATTCAATAATGCTGAATTTATGTGACTATTATTGTAACTATGAATTGATTTTCTAATGTGATTTAATTGTGATGGAAGTTGTATGATGTGAATATATATGTTTTAGTTTCTTCGACTATATGATTTTATTAGATATATTAATGTGTGAAATTGAGTGTGCAGGTACAAATTCTATGGCCAATGGAATTTGGAGGTCTTCAAGGAACCCTATGTGATAAAATTTGTGAATGCCGACTATAGTCCATGGGGAATATAGTCTTATTGTGATGTAAAATTGGTAAAGTGGTTTGAGACTTGAATGTTATTTTTATTATATAGTTTTATTTTAAGTGTTTAAGTTGCATTTAATTTGCAAAATTTTAATTGAAGGTATTTGATATTTTTATCTTCTTTATTAACTAAAAAAGGGGTTAAAAAAAAGTTATTTTTTGTTATTTTTTGTTTTTTTCAAACCCCTAGAGTTTTAACCCAAGGGTTAGTCACTTAGTTCAAGTCATATTTTGAACTAAAATCAAGATATGACCTCTAAAAAAAGCCTAGCTTTAATGGTGACAAAATTGGTTTTGGAAAGGTTGCAAATGGATAAATTTCAATCAGATTTTCACTTATTTTGAGTGCTTTAAAGCAAGAGTTGTTTATGAATTTTTTTTTTGGAGGACTTCTATTTATCTCTTTATCTTTGGATTGTTGGGGGTTGGATTTTCTTTAGAAACCAGTAATCTTCCAATTTGGTGGGGGTTTTTATGGAAGAAGCCTTTTTTTTTGGGGGGGAAAGAGAGTCTGATGGAAAATTTTGGGCACTTCCAAAAATTTCTTCCTAGAAAGCGTAAGAGGTTGGTTTCAATCCCTTTGTGTTGTTT
Organism: Sequoia sempervirens; assembly: GCA_007258455.2. Classification (NCBI taxonomy): domain Eukaryota; kingdom Viridiplantae; phylum Streptophyta; class Pinopsida; order Cupressales; family Cupressaceae; genus Sequoia; species Sequoia sempervirens. Next base: position 442,527 of record VDFB02271502.1, on the reverse strand, counting down.
TTGGTTGAATCTATTTATTTTTTAAAAGACAGATTTTTCATTTGAAGTATTATTGTGTTGTTTTTATTGTATTGTGTTGTATGGGGATGGCTCTCTCAAATTTTGAGAGCTTCCCAACTATGGGGTTGAGAGAGGATGGACCTCCAATGGGGAAAACTCCAACCTTTGAGAAGGTGGAGATTTTGGGTATGAGTACCCACACTATTGGAATATGGGTTTTTTGGGTATGAGTGCCTAGGATTATTTTGTGGAGTTGGATGGATGGAGAAGTGGAGAGAAGTTGTGATACTATACAAATCTTTATTTAAATATACATGTTTCCCGCATTTGGTAGTGATATCTCCTAACTCTCTCCCTTTCTTGAATATTTGAGAAGATTCAATGTGCATGTGAATCCCTGGGTTTTAGGTGTTATTGTATCCATTTGTGTCATTAATGTTGATGCATGTTTGAGAGTGTGTGTAACCCGGTTCCTTTGATGGCCTCCAAGCTTAGGGGTGACTGGTTTTCCAGTCTACAGTTGGGTGGTGAGCATCCCATTGGCTTTAGAAAAAAAAAATTGTGTTATGTGTAGGTCTACAGATCTGAAGGAATCTTACAGCCTTAAGGAGATGCAAGTTCAATACTACCGATGTTTTGTTGTAGATGTTTTATACATGTTGTCAAATTTATTGTTGTAAGTGTTTTTATGTGATATTTTCTGGAAAAGGAATAACCATTGAAAATACATACGTATTTAAGTATTCTAGTTCATCCAGAATATGTAATTGTTATTCTATAAATCCATTCCTATAAGAAAACAAAAGTTATTTCTTTGTGATTCAGGAGGGAAAATTACCTTTTGGCTAAAAATTGTTTTTCCAAACTGATTTTTTTTAATTATTTGTTTTGATTTTAAAATTGAGATAGTAGGCTTGACCAAACTTTAGATCTCAAAAAAATGGACTGGTTGGTTGTGGTATATGTAGCTTCAATGAATTAGAAATGAGAATAAAATATACCAATATTTTTTCTGGATTGATGTAGAATTTTATGTTTAAAGCTCAAGTTAATCAATTGAGAATGTGGTACTCTATACTGATTAGCTGGGAATTTGGTTGTAAAATAATTTTGCAAAATATATGGTATGCAATAATTTTTTGTTTCTTGAAATAAAATTTCATTGCTATCTTTGAATCTATATTCATTTGTTATCATTTTAGTTGTCAATAAGATCCTCTTCTTTTTTATACACCTGTGTATAGCCTTCCAAGATCTATGTCAAAATTTTAAGAATTAGTAAATCTTGTATTGTTGCTCCTTCCATGAATTATTAACTCCTACACAACACACAAGAATAAATTAATATTTAAGATTTAGTTTCACAGTAAAATGATTGATATAAAAAAACATAAATTTTAATTGTGCATCGAAAATGGAAAACAAAAAATATATATTGCAAAACATAGAGGAGAATTAGATCTAGAATTTTATATTTAAAAGTAAGTATGTAGGATTATTTGAATTCATAGTCAAAGGAATTATTAAAAAGAATAATAAATTTCTATTTTATTTTCTTCAATAATTTTTGAAAATGGATTTGAAAACCATTGCCATGTCACTCTAGTCTTTTTCTGCAGCAAGTAAAAGAAAATGTCTGTGAAACTCTTTTTTTTATCATGACATTTTTTATGGAATCCTCTGTATTTACCCTATGACCTTGCCCTCTGAGAATTTTTGGGTTTCCACAATTCACCGAAAGGATGTTGGTCTCTTTACTTGTAATCTCACACTCTCTAGTTTCCTTAACAGAGCAATCGATATAATTTTAATAAAAAAATTTCCATTGTTGTGCACCACCTTAGAAGAAATAATGAACCAAAAAAAAAAAAAAAAACCCCTATCATAAAAAGATTTTAGGGTATTGGTATATGCAATCAAAATATAAGAATGGAGATCAAGCGAATAAAGTAAGAAACGTGTGATTTATCCTTTTGAAATTATTTTATATAGCTCGTATTTGAAGTGCCTAAGGGTATGTGCAGGATCATCATGGAAAAAATAGGCCCTTAAGTGGTGATAAAATTCAGAAAAACATAGTTAGGAAACTTGACGTAAAAATTTGAATAAGTTAGCTATATCATTTCAAAAATATGTAAGAATAGAATCTGTAGCAAATTGAATGTTGTTTCTAAACTACTAGGTTTATTTTATTTTTTAAAAACATCTATTTGGTGAAAATTTAAAATTTTAATGCAGTAGTACTTAAATTTTAGGGAAAAAATAAGAAGTAGGTGTCTTTCTCGACAACCCTAAACGTAATAAAATGGAAATAATTTTTTTATAAGATTTTATATATAAGTAGAGGACTCATGTACCAATGTGATGGATATTTTTTTGTAATTTTTTTCCAACTAAATAATTAATTATGATTTTTTTATTACAACTTTAGTAAAATATAAAAAATTTGTATGTCTAACCACCTAAGTTGGTCAAAACTTCATGAAATTCTTTTTTTTATTTTTTAATCCTATAGTATGAAAATCATAGAATGTGACACATGTTTCAGATTAAAAAAATGTGATACCATTTGAAAGATATAAATGTTTTTCAATCAACCTATGAATCAGAACTTTAGTCATAATTCAAATAGAAAATTAATAATAATTATTTATTAAATTCAAAGTAAAGAATAATTTATATTAGTGAAAATTTGATAATATCCTTTAAAAACCCTTTTCATTTCATCAATTTTGGGTTAAAAAAATGTAGTCAGCCACATACCCATCATATCGCCACTTTTTGACCCATCATGATCCTACACATACCCCTAAGGAGGGGTGGAGTGGGGAAAGATCTTAAATTTATTAAGGTTTTAGTTTTAAAAGATCATGTGTGGCTTTACTTAAACTTATCTTAGTTTTCATTCCATCATTCTTTTAAGGGAGGAGAACTCAAGACTTTAAAATAAGGTAACCATAAAATACAAACTTTTTAGATTGGAAGCTTCATGATTTAAATTAAGGGAATTTAAAAGGCATGTGATGAAAGTCATATATATATATATATATATATATAAGTAATTTAAAGTTTGTTTCTTAAGATTAATAAAGTATATTTCTATTTAAGAAGTAATTATTTCTACAAAAATATATTTTAATATATATTTATATCTATAAGGTTAATTTCTTTATATATGGTTCTCTTTGAGTAGTAATTATATTTATGTAAGAATAAATTAGTTATCTTAAAATATTATTTAAATAAATAAAATATTTATTATTTTTATAAGTATATAGAGAATAAATAATTTAAGTAAAGATAAAAATAGTTAAATATAAATATGTTTGTAAATAAAAATAAATAAAGAGTATATTATCATATTAATTAGTAAAGGATTTATGGCTTTATTGAAATTAGATATTAACGATGAATGATGATAATTAAACTTTTGTATGCAACAACGGGTGGACAAATAGTAGTGCCTATACGTTTTTATAAAAAAAAATTGTTAGTTGTGTTTTTGCCTTAGGTGTAAATTTAGGGAATGAAAGATAAAAACCAAAAAGTAGGGAACTACACTAAACTAGAAGGCACACATGCCCCAAAATATGGAAACAACATAAACAAAATTTAATCCTTAAGAAAATTAATCGTGTCTCATTCCTTCCAAAATAGGTCCACTTTGTTACTTAGAGGTCATTTCCTTTTGCAACTTTGTCCTTGGTTGGCACAATCCACTTTTTGGGTTGATTCCATTCTTTGTTTCCTCTTCCTATCCTTAGATGATCATGACACTATCTAAAATATTACCCAATTCATTATACCATGCGTAATGGAAATCAATATGTGAAAGAATTATCTAGCCTATTGGTATGTGCAAGATCATCATGGCAAAACAAGGCCCTTAAGTGGCAAAAAATTTAGAAAAATCAAAGTTAGGAAACTTCACATAAAAATTTCAATAAGTTATCTATATTATTTAAAAAATATGTAAGAATAGAATCTATAACAAATTGAATGTAGTTTCTAAACTACTAGGTTTATTTAAAAAAATATCTATTTGGTGAAAATTTGAAATTTCAATGCAGTAGTACTTAAATTTCAAGGAAAAAATAAGAAGTAGTTGTCTTTCTAACCACCCTAACCACAATCAAAGGATAATATTTTTTTATAATATTTTAGATATAAGTAGAAGATTCATGTCCTGATGTGATGCATTTTATTTTTTTTTTAAATTCTTAGTAAATAATTAATTATGAATTTTTTATTACAACTTTTAAAAAATATTAAAACTCGTATGTCTGACCACCTTAACTTGGTCAAATCTTCATGAAATTAATTTTTTTAATCCTATAGTATGTGAAGCATAGAATTTGGAACATGTTTCATATTCAAAAAATGTGATACCATTTGAAAGCTATAGATAATTTTCAATCAACCTATGAATAACGACTTTAGTCGTAATTCAAATAGAAAATGAATAATAATTATTTATTAAATTCAAAGTAAAGCATAATTTATATTGGTGGAAAGATGAGAATATTCTTTAAAAACCATTTTAGTTTCATCAATTTTGGGTAAAAAAAAAGTCCTCGGCCACATACCCTACACATACCCATCATATCGCCACTTTTTGGCCCATCATGATCCTGCACATACCCCTATCTACCTTTTCTTGCAGAGAGATGATCTAGAGCTTGTATCATTGAAGGGGTCTATCATCTAGGTCCCTCTCATTCTCAAAGCCAACCATTAATTTCACATTTTTTCATCTTGTTCTTTGTTCATTTTTTCAACTTCTTCTTTATCTTCCTCCAAGTCCATCACCTTATCCTATTATTGAAAATTACCCTCTTCATCTTCCACACTACTGGTTGAGTCATCACCTAGGTCCTCTCCTAAAATCACCTCCAATTATTTTTGACTCAAAATCTAAGGGTTCCTCCTGCATGAGTATAAATTATTCATCTGAAGACCCATCTTATTGTTCTTAAAAGCACAAAATTTTCACCTTTAACATTTTGGCTCAGCATTCTTGTAGATCTTCGTTCTCCTTTCCCACTACTAAAGTATTCCACACAAATCTTCTTACTCAAAATGATAAAGTTTTATTTTAAAGAGTAGAATGATGTGTGGAATGTGAATTTTACCTTGTAATTTATGAAGTGCCTAGTTGGGAATTCTTAGTTACTTAGTGTGTTAGTTAGAAAATTGCAAGAGGATTGTATTAGTATGATTATATTATGTTGTTTTATCTCATTTAGTCTTATCTTATGCCTTGTTATCTTCTAGTCTCATAGTTTTCCTATTTTATTTTTTAAACTTGATCTTTTTTAGTTCACAATTTTATTTTCTTGTATATTTAATTTCATGTTTGTTTAATTTTCTTCTTGTGTTTTAATGAACTCATGTTTAATTTTTATCAACTAGTTTAAGTTGGTTATATGTGAAATAAGAGAATTGTGAATCATTTAGTATCAGTTTCATGGGTGTTCTATTTTGAAATAGTTTAGTTATTTAAGACATATGTCATGAAGGATGGGCCCTAGTTCATAATATGATATGAAATTAGTAATCATTTAAAAGTGTTATATATCGTCTTCAAAGTATGTAGTCAACTATACTTGATTACTTATGTTTAGTATGATATTTCTATGTTGTGGATAATTTATATTACTTACTATTATGAATGTATCTCAAAATAAACATGTAAAAAATATAAATAAGGTAAAAAAGATAGACTATTCAATTACTTCATTATATTTTGGATTATTGATTTATCACTTAAATCCAAGAAAATGGTCAAGGAGGAAAGGTATTCCTTCAATTTATGGGTTCAAATGCCTTCCAAGAATGTAATTTTAAATACTTGATGTAGTTTTTCATGATTGGTGAAAATTTATCTTGGAGTTGCATTACTATAAACTTGCATATTTTGGATATTGTACCACTAAGGCTGATGCAATTGATTGGGCATGTTGATTATGTAATTGAAAATATTTACTAGGTTGTATTTGTGACCCAGTGTATTTTTAGATCATGGGTTTATGGCTAGTGAAATTTTTGTAACTTGTATGTGACTATTATCAATAACTATATTATATCTTGTCAATATTTTTTTGTCAAATATAGTATAAGTTGATCTTTTACATTCTTACTAGTATTTTTTTTCTTATTTTGGTTAATGTTTAATAAAAAATATTAAGGTTATATTTTGGTAGTTATTATAGTGTAATTATTTCCATAATTCTTTATTTTTCATGATATAAGCCACAACTCAACCATATTGAATCAATATCTACCCCAATCCTTTGAAAAAGGTATCAATCCAAATTATGGACTATCTACTTGGATAAAAAATAAGAGTTTAGGAGAAGCTATGATTAGATTCTTTAGCTATACAAAGCTATCTCATATTCCTTTGACCACATAAAATTCCCCCTTCCTTTGTAGGAAAGATATGAGAAGAGAAAAAATTATAAAATTGTGGATGAACTTGTGGTAAGAATATATGCATGGAAATGGGGGACCAAAAGGGGCTCTTAAGTGGCCACATTTTTTTCTTTTGAAATTAGGAAAAATTGATATTGGATGAGAAAATGAAGATATTTACAATCAAAATATGAAAATGTTGTTAGAGTAATAGGTTAATTACTTAATTAATTTAATCATGTTGATTAATTAATTAAGTCGCCTTTACTTTATTTTTCACTTAAACTAAACTTAGGCCTATTAATAATTAATTAATTACTCACCTTTAGGGTTTTGATCTCCTTTCATAAGGATTTATTTCTTTGTAATTATTTAATTCTTGTTTAATACATTTTTTCTTCACAGAAAATAAAGCACCATTGTGTTTTGTTATCTCTTCTTTGTGATAGGTTATTTGCTTGTAGGTGTTCATTAGGTTCTGTGAGGTTGTATTTCTCAACTTCAACATGGTATTAGAGCCAGGTATTGATCCTAGGACCTGTGAAGTTGTATTTCTCAACTTCAACATGGTATCAAAGCTACAGTGTTATCTTGTTATGAGATTTTATGGCTTCAATAGTTGATGACAGAGTTTGGTTTTCTCCTGATAGTCCCACTATTCTTTGGTGTGACAATTAAAGTGCTATACACATTTCCCTCAATTTAGTGGAGAAAAAATGAATGAAGCACATTAAGATCCACATGAAATTCATTAGGTAGTTGATTCAGGATGGTTCTCTCATCTTGGAGTACATTCCTACTGAGGCACAAGTTGCTGAGATCTTCACAAAACCTTTGTATCACCATGCTATCTTCAGTTGCAATCAATGCTTGGGGTGAAGGAAGTTTCCCTTGGGGGGTCTTTGTGAGGCCTTCCTTCCTTCATGTTTTATTTAGCATGATTTCATCTCTTTTTGGAGTAAATTTTTCCCATGAGGTTTCCTCTATTTTCTCCACTTTACAGAGATTTGGCTGTATTTGGGTACCTCATCTGGCCTAGTTTTCGATACCCATCTTTTATTTCATGCATTTTGTCCTTATTTTTTTATCTTCTCCCTAAGTTCTTTTTAAAGGGGGGTGTTAGAGTAGTAGGTTAATTACTTAATTAATTTAATCATGTTGATTAATTAATTAAGTCACCTTTACCTTATTTTTCACTTAAGCTAAACTTATGAATATTAATAAGTAATTAATTATTAATTATTAATTACTCACCTTTAGGGTTTTGATCTCATTTCATAAGGATTGATCTATTTGTAATTATTTAATTCAAGTTGTTTAATGCATTTTTGCTTCATGTAAAATAGAGCACCATTGTTGTGTTTCGTTATCTATTCTATGTACTAGTTATTTGCTTTCATGTGTTCACTGGGTTCTATGAGGTTGTATTTCTCAACTTCAACAGATTTAACTTGAACAAGAGTCATAATGCTCCGAATCTACTTTCTAAACTATGTTTTTTTAGATGGTAGAACTTAAGGGGTTCAAATAAGGGGCCATAAAAAGTTCTAATTTTTTTTTCAAGAAAAAATAACAAAACATCTAGTCCCCCCCCTAAAATGTTAACTTCTTTTTAGTTTTTCAAAAATTACTTCTATAGAAAAAAAGCTAACACGATGTAGTTTATGCTAGCTTTGTATACTAATTTTTTGATAGGTATAATTTTTTTAAAATATAATATTCAATGTAGACACACATTAAAAACAAAAATTTGAGTGCGCACCCTCCTAATTTTTTTGGAAACTAATAATTTTTTTATTTAAATTCCTATAAAATAGATCCTAGTTTATAATAATGTAATTTGTTTCAAATTTTAATGAATGGGTAAAAACTAAAACCATAAATAACATACATATGTTTCTGAAAAAAAATGGATACACTAACAAAATAAATTAATGATAAAAAAATTAACATATTTAAAACATAGAATAAATTACATGGTTAGAAATCTAAGAGATCTCAATATTCTTGTGGTATTTTTTAAATTGGCATTGAAAGACATGTAAACTTAATGGAGAGCATGAATATTTCATGTTTTTTAGAATTTATAAAAAAAATCCTTCATGCATTCATATGTAAGTCCAACACTTTGGGTTGGATACCTAGAAGGTAAATGGATAACCCTTTGGGTTGGACGTCTATGGGAAATCCAACCCTAAGAGTTGACAATACCCAAATTGGATAAAAATGTGAGAATGTTATAGCATGCTTGTGCTATAATACAAGCACATTATAACACACTCATATTATTTTCTTCAAGAAAAAAAAGAATAGTCTCCATCTCCCTCTCTTCGTCCTCTAGACCTATCTCTATCCTTTTCTCTATCTTTATCTCTCTATCTCCCATCCTCTTTATATCCATCCCCCTCTCTCTCTCTACTTGGTTACAAATATATCTCATGATACATAGCCATTATATTGGTATATAAGCTATTTTTTAAAAATCTCTTAAAGGGTGTTCCTTATGAAACCCCATTGAGGGGATAACACCCTTAGAACCAAAGGGGATGCAAGGTATGCCACCCTTTACCCATAGAAAATAAAATGGGCTTAAAAAATGGTTAAAAAATATCAACATGCTATACCTTTAACAAGATCAAGCTTCGTTAAAGATTCCTCTCTCTATCTTCATCTCTCCCTCTACCTATCTCAATCTCTCTCTATTTATTTATCTCCTTCTATCTTTATCTCTCTATATATCTTCGTATATTCATCTATATCTCTATATACATCTCAATCTCTATAAATCCCTCTCCTCCCTGTTTCTTTCCCTCTCCCTCTTCCTAAACCCCTATATCTACAAATTTATTTTCCCCTTTATCTATATCCCCTATCTCTATCTCTCCATATTTATCCTTATATATATCTTTATCTCTATCTCCTTATCTATCAATCTCTCTCTACCCCTATACCACTCCTACTCTATATCTCTCACTAGACTTCTCTCCTATTTTTCTCTTATGTTCTTTCTCTCTCCCTCTCCCCATCTCCATCTCTCTCACAACCCCTCTATCTTTCCCAAGTTATATATATATTCTCTATCTCTACTTTTTATATCCCTATCTCTTCCTCTCTCTCCCTCCCTCCCTATCACTCCTTTCTATATTTATCTACTTCACCTCTATCATCTCTCTCTATATATTATGATGCCCTGTCGTGCGAACCCCAAAGGACAACTAAAACTAACAAATTACAACACAATTTTTTTTGAAAGTAAAACATAACAAACAACACATGTAATGCAATTATACATATACTACGTCCTCTAGGGTACACGTGAATGCATTACTAAACGTAAAACACATACCATAACGATGATTAACAAACTATGGGTATTCCACTTAACCATTAGATAGAATTAATAATCGATGAATGTACATCCATAGCATTATATGTATAAAAATTATCCATCATACCTATGAACATAATTACAAATATTTGCACAGATGCAACACCATTAAAGAATCATATAGTATGAAGCAATAACCACATATTAGCACCAAGAATCTATAATCATAAAATGAACATAAAGCATCTAGCAGTGACTATAAGATAATGCAAGAGGCTAAAATCATCACATTTATAATATAAAGATACATTGTTCAAGATTTACATCACTACAGTAGTGCTTCCCAACATGAATGGGAATGGTACAATAACATGGAATAATCTAACTGAATGTATGAATACAGATCATAAAGGTTGGTTCCAACTCTGGCACATCTCTGAAGTCACCACAACTGGTATAACTCTGCACATCTCGATCCTTAGTTGGGGAACCAATGGAGTGCATAGCACATTCCACCCGACCACGTGGACCACCCCTTGTGCTAGGAGTTGACAAGGAAGACCCACAACTAAGAAAATCAAGTGTAAAATGACAAACAAGACTCCATGACAAGAGCAATGTAGTGCCCCTCTAGTTTGGTCATTCTTGGAATTCAAGTAAGTTGATTGTTGAGTGGTCATGTTGTTTTCATTTGTTAAAAGTGTTATTAAGTGTGGTTAAATTAATTGTGGTGTCACATTGGTTTCATGATTACATTGTTTAATTGACTTTGTGTTATGTGATAAGTTAATATTTTGATTAATCAATATAATTAAATAAAAATTGATTGAGATGTTAGCTTAAATCAATTTGGAATGTTTATAAATAATTAAATCGAGTTGTTAGAAATATATATATATACTATTTAAATTGTATCTTAAAATAACTAAAATTTTGATTAATTAAATGAATTAGTTGTGTGAAATATTAAGTTCATTATTAAATAAATAAATTTGTTTTGTAAAAAGCACTATTTCAATGGTAATTGATAATAATCACTAGTCTATTAATTTCTTAAGGATAATTGATTAAATATTGAAAATAATGTGATTTTAAATAAATTCTAAAAATAAGATTCGGAACTCAAGGGGGAAAAAGAAAGAAAATTTGGAAAGAAAATAGTAAAAGGACAAGAAACAATAAAATAAAAAAGGTGTCCACATGCATGACTTAGAACTAGATTCGAAAGGGGAAACTTACCAAATTTTATGGAACTTGTGTTTTTGAAAACATATCTTGATGAAAGCTTTATGTAATAGCAAAGGTTAGGGGATTATGAGGATTATTATTGTTTTTGGGGTATGGGCAATGATTTTAGGGGAAAATAATATATTCGGTGGTGGGAAATAGAAAAGGGAGCTCTGAAAATTGGTTCGGATAAAAAAAAAGAATTCATTAGGTTGGGAAAAACCATTTTGATGGCAGTTATCTCTACAAATGATCAAGTTGTTGCAAAGGGCTTTAGTTTTGGAAGGAAGGAACTGTAGTAGGGATAGAGAGATTCTTGAGCCGACTTCTCCAATACCGAACGAGAGAGTCCATGTAGGAGTTGCTTCTGGAATTTATTTTTATATTCTCTGTTATGAACAATGACTCCTTTTCTACCTGTTGTTGAAGAAAAAAAAAATCCTTAGTTTCTATTATGTTCTCATATCGTCCCTCTAAGACTATAGCCTTTTTTTATTGTTTTGTGCTAATGGTTGTAGCTAATTTTTTATACAAATCTTAGGCGTTTTCATTTGAAAACAGTCTTAGGCTACTTTTTGCGTATAGAAAGCTCATCCTTTAGCCAAGAAAGGGTGCGCACATGGTTAGCCATTATTAATTTTGAATTTTTTATTACAATTTTTAAAAAAAAAAACTCATATGTCTGATCAACTTAACTTGGTCAAAACTTCATGAAATTCAACTTTTATTTTTGTAATCCTATAGTATGCAAATCATAGAATGTGACACATGCTAAATTGGATTCAAAAAAAGTGATACCATTTGAAAGCTATAGATTTTTTTCAATCAACCTATCAATTAGGACTTTAATTGTAATTCAAATAGAAAATGAATAATAATTACTTATTGAATTCAAAGTAAAGAATAATTTATATTGGTCAAAATTTGAGTCTCCTTTAAAAACCATTTTAATTTCATCAATTTTGGGCAAAAAAATAGTTGTTGCCCACATACCCATCATATTGCCACTTTTTGGCCCATTATGATCTTGCACATACCCAAATACTTAATTAAATATGAAGTGAAGAAAGTTTCTAATTAAATATTTTAGAATATTCAATTATATGAAGAGAAGAAAAATTTTATAATTAAAGGGTATGTGCAGGATCATCATGGAAAAAATAGGCCCTTAAGTGGCAAAAATATCAGAAAAATCAGAGTTAGACAACTTGATGTAAAAAATTGAATAAGTTATTTATATTATTTCAAAAAATTGTAATAATAGAATTTTTAGGAAATTGAATGTAGTTTCTAAAATACTAGGCTTCTTTAAAAAAAAATATATCTATTTGGTGGAAATTTAAAATTTCAATGCAGTAGTACTTAAATTTCAGGGAAAAAATAAGAAGTACATGTCTGTCTGACCACTCTAACCACAATAAAATGATAATATATTTTTATAAGATTTTAGATATAAGTAGAGGACTCATGTCCATATGTGATGCATATTTTTTTGTAATTTTTTTCCAAGTAAATAATTAATTATGAATTTTTTATTACAACTTTTAAAAAATATAAAAACTCGTATGTCTGACCACCTTAACTTGATCAAAACTTCATGAAATTCAAATTTTATTTTTTAATCCTATAGTATGTGAAGCATGTTTTGGATTCAAAAAATGTGATACAGTTTGAAAGCTATAAATGTTTTAATCAATCTATCAATTAGGACTTTAGTTGCAATTTCAATAGAAAATTAATAATAATTACTTATTAAATTCAAAGTAAAACATAATTTATATTGAGGTGAGAATCTCCTTTAAAACCCCTTTTTGTTTCATCAATTTTGGGTTTAAAAAAGTCGTCAACCACAAACCCATCATATTGCCACTTTTTGGCCTATCATGATCCTGTAGATACCCTAAATATTTTAGAATATTTAATTATATGAAGAAAAGAACGTTTCTAATTAAATATTTTAGAATATTTAATTATATGAAGAGCGGGGAAAGTTTCTAATTAAATATTTAGAATATTTAATTATATGAAGAGAAGAAAGTGTTTAATTAAATATTTAGAATATTTAATTAAATGTGGAAAAGGAATTTAGAGGAATATCATTTAAATCTAAAATTCAAACTTATGATAATTAATATAAATAAATTATAAAATCTATTTAATTAATTAAGAGGAATATGGAAGATGGTAATAATTAAATAAAATAAAATTTATTTAATTAAATTAGATGAATTACAAAGTGAATGATATAAATAAATAATTAAATTTATTTATATGTAGATGACTTTAGAAGATTAATTAAATAATTCATATTTAATTAATTAACAAGCTTGATTAACTGTGACCATTTTTAGATGTATACATTTTGCCCCTCTTTGAAGTGATGTGTGAAACACATTGCTTCAAATAAAATATTCCTGCCTTTGAAATTTTTTGTGTTTGATTTTTCCCTTGGTCAACAAAATTTTAATTGATATGCCCTTGATTAAAAAAATGGAAATTTTTTAACTGATATGCTCCTAATTAAAAAAAAAATGTGTCTGATATGCCTTTTGATTTGAATCTAATATGTTTTTGATTGAAAAAATGTGGTTGATATTGATGATGCCCCCTTAGGAGGTAAATCACTGATGATGAGACAAATGTTGAGTTGATGATGAAATTTAGATAATGAGAGGGGTGGAGTAATTTAGCTCCCAATAATTGATTAAAAGATGTCCCAGTCAAACTACAAGCCAAGATGGATTGATGATGATGATGATAGTGTTGTTGATGAGGGAAGGATACATCGCAATAATGATGATGATGAGAGTGTTGTTGATGAGGGAAGGATACATCCTAATGATGATAATGATGATGATGAGAGTGTTGTTGATGAGGGAAGGATACATCCCGAAACAACACAAGGATAGGGAAGGATAAATATCTATGATTATGATAATGGTCAAGGCTTGTAGTAAGGCTAAGAACAAGATCAAAGGTATGATTAAATGATTTGTGCTAGATTGAATGGATTGATTAGATGATATTGAAAAAAAGGATTGGATGAATTGATTGCGATGAGATTGGAAGAAATGATTGGATGGATTGATTGAGATAATGTAGATGAGATGTGATGGATATGATAATGTTCATGCACACACTAATATGGATGTCATCTATATTAGCCAGGCAAATTTTAACTATGCAAAATGAACTACACACCGTTGCTATTTTGTGAGCAAAATTTATGCTTATTTATCATCATTGATCCTTTTGATATGTTGAAAGTTAGTACAAGCATCGATGGTATAATGTAGACCATGATGACCTGAGTACAACTTCCATACAACTTTCATTGAGATTTGATAGTGAAAGATAGCACAAGCATCTAGGTATAATGAGATCGAGATGACCTAAGTATCTCTTGCGTAAACAAGCAAGAATTAATCATTTTCCTATGAAAATTTGAAATGTCATCAATAATAATTTGTAGAGCATGTCCCATGATAATTTGCACAGTAATACTAATTAACTCACAGAGAGTAGACAAAGAAAATATCATTCTCCTTCCTAGCCCCTCTAGTTCTAGACATCATTGAGGTACTCCAGAGAAATGATAACAACAATCAAGATAAAACAATTGAACATAAGTGTTAAACTGATCAAACCATGATTGAGAAGAGATCATCCAATGAGAGTTGATTTTTTTTTGTTTTTGACGTTGATTTGGATGGTTGGTTGTTTGATTGATTGCGATTGATGTTCAACTTGATGTCTAGGATGATTGATGTTTTCACTAGGTTGTCTTGATGTTGCTTGTTTGTTGATTTAAGCTCAAAATAAGTTGCCCCCGGTGAGTTCAAGATTTTTCCCCTAGTCTAAGATGAGACAATGACCATTTTATTGATGAAAGCATATGATTTATTGAATTTTTTTTGGATTTTGGAAATATTTTCATTTTTTTGGATTTTGATGTTATTTTTTGGATTTTTATGTTGTTTTTATTTTTTTGGGATTTTGATGTTGTTTTGATTTTTTTGGGATTTTGATGTTTTGATTTTTTTGGATGTTGATGTTTTCTATTTTTTTTGGGATTTTTCAAGGACATTTAAGATGGACAAGGATGACCAATTGGAGAAACAAGATGCCTCACAATATAAGATAAGATGCATGATGAAGGATATGGTATGGAATATTTTGATGAAGTGAATAAGATAAGATGCATGATTTTCAAGAAGATCCTTAACCTTGTTAAGATCAAAGGTGAAAATGAGGATAATGACCATGAATGATAAGAGGAAAATGGAAGATAGTATATGATATGGAGATGGATATGAAAGATAATATTTGCATGATAGGGGGATGGGGGAAGGGTTTCAGCATCAAGTGTCATGACTAATATCCCTCAAATATGTGCTCTAATACACCATGGGAATGGGAATTAGATTTATAATTTTTGGCATGATAGTAGAAGCTAAGGAATTATTCAAAGCTTTGAATTAAAGGAGGAGAATGGGGATTGGATGTTGGATAATGGATAGGAAGGCTTGGTGATGGATATATGGAAAGGATGGAAAGATTAAAATTGGTACACACCTTGAAGGGTGATGGAGTGATGGGGGAAAAGTGGATTTGGAAGGTGATATGTTTTTATATGGGAGATGGGGAGAAGCTTTTAGATTAGAAATTTTGGATGCCAATTTTGATTTTATTGCTTCTATGAGAATTTTAGGAATCCACATGACTTTTGATTTTGATATTTTCTTTATGGGCCTTTGTGGCCTTTGATATTTTTCTCTTTGATTTATGGACCTTTGTGGTCTTTGAAATTTTTATTTTGAATTGATGGGCCTTTGTGGCCTTTTGAATTTTTCTTTTGCTTTGATGGGCCTTTGTAGCCTTTTGAATTTTTATTTTTATTTTTGCATGACTCTTCGAGGAGACATGCTGATCCTTTGATACATGTGGATTTTTATATTGAAGCTTTTAATATTTGGCACCCAAATTGCTTCCAAAAGCAATGGGAGGAGCATATTGAGATGACTGTTATGGAGGTATGATGGATGAGTTAATGTAGGAAGAATTTTGAAAGTGGATCAAGGATGTGTGCCTTTGTTGTTCTTGAAGAATAAAAGATGGAGAAATGTGGGACCTTAATATGGATGGAAGGGTTGATGAGCTAGGGTTGGGATGATAAGGACCAAGGATAGATGGAAGGTTTGATGAACTAGGATAAGGACCTAGGATAGATGGAGATTTTGATGGGATAGGATAAGGACCTAGGATGGATGGAGAGTTTGATGGACAAGGATAAGGACCTAGGATGGATGGAGAGTTTGATGGAGAGTTTTGAAATGAATCATTGGATGTAGAGGATATGATAGAAGAAGGTGACTGAATGGAATCGTTATTGTAACGCCCTGCCACACAACCCTAGGGAAAGTTGCAATTTACTAAACAAACGAACTATTTTTTTTTAAATAAGAACAATTAACATATAAGTTCACTAACCATTGCCAACCAATCCCCTAAGGTTGTGAGACTGTGTTACTTAAACCAAACACGAAACATGAAATAAAACCATACCATATAATTACTTAACCAATAAAGTTCACATACATTCCATTCATAATAAGTTTACATCCAGGAATATGAAGTACCACATGATTCCGCAATATAATTTGCAACATGATTACAATACTTATTCCCCGAATGAGGTAAATCCAACAAGTAAGATTGCATATTACAAATTCCACCTTGATAACAATTGAGGGGTAATAAAATACAATAAGAACTAAGAGATCAAGGCATGAGAAGAAACTGATTCCCACGAGCTCTCCAAGTGGAAATCACGACCACACAAACAAGAAGAAGAACCAATGAATTTAAGAAGCACGTACCACCCAACTGCATGGAACCCAAAGGCTCCACTCCCTCCGTGCTAGGAGATAGTAACAAGGAATTCCTACACAAGACCATCTACCACTAGACACAGGCGACACAAAACTGATACAAAATAAATACAAGTACACATCACATGAAATGGAAGGTCATACACACAACTCTAGGTATGACTCTCACAACACCGACATAGGTTACATTGCTTCTAGACATAGAATAGATCAAGAGTGTCACAAATATCAAGTACAAATTGTTGACTTAGGAAGAGTGTCATCACATAGCTCGTCAAGGGATATCCTTTGGGAATCTTCCTAGGCTCCGATCCCCACCTTGGGTTATCTTGGTGGCCTCTACCGAAATCCCGACAGCCATGCTCACTCATGCGGAATCAAATACCTCTCGTGAAGACGAGATAGATGATCTTGCCATTCCAGGCCCTCCCGTCTCATCCCAAGTCTAAAAAAAGTTCTTGGGTCCATGAGCAAGGCATAATTAATCTTGTTTAATGTTTGATGCAACCTAAGCTTCTAAAAGTTTATTTAGTTATCACTGAATTAACCAACTTGCAAAGGGTTATCCCTAGCACCACTTTGTGTGTTGGCCCCCATTGTAAGCCACTCTTCTAAGACAACACACACGGAGAAAACCACAATAGGTAACAAGAAATACGACCTCTCCATTCAAGGAGGTAACAAATCAAGGAGACTCACTCCAAACACTGGAGGCAACAAGGTCAAGACCCTCTCCAAACACTGGAGGAAAATAAGGTCACAAAACCCACTCCAAACACTGGAGGAAACCAAAATGCAAAAACCACTCCTTCCAAAGGAGGCACAAATTACATAACCCTCTCCTAATCCCAAGGAGGCACACACCATCCCCGTTCATGAAAACCAGGTGAAAAAACCTAGTGTAACTATGCACATTTTCCACAACACATCAAAAGTTGACTCACATACCACAACCAATACCAATAAATGAACTCCTAGCTAGAAGACTTCAAAGCATTCACTCTAATTCCACAACATCGAAGACAAACAATTCAAACACTGAAAGCATTTCAGACAAGAGTAAGCTAATGTTTGGATTTCCTAAATCTAGTCAAACATAGTTTCCAATTCTTGCAAATATCCAATCAAATACACCAATTTTCATTTCACGACATAGAAATATTTCAAAAACCAATCATTTTACTCTAAGGTTCACAATTAAATTCATATTCAAAGCATCATAGTGATTAAAGTCATTTGACTGAAATAATTCATTCATTAACTCTAAATCTCATAGTTATAAACCAAATCAAAAGACTTAATAAATGAAGTCGTCTGATTTAAAATTAAACCAATCATTATCTCTAAGTTCCGAAATTGTATTCCATAATTAAAACATTTAGATCAAATAAATCAGTCTTTATATCAACTCAACATTAAATCCATCAATTAAATCTTATCTCTACTTGTACACGAATTCATTCCAACAAATATACTTAATAGTGCATACTCGATGTATATCCTGTTATATTTTTAAATATATAAATCACATTGTCGACATTAAAGAATCGAAACCAATAATTTATATCTCATTTTCCCAATCTTACATCTTATTAAAATCAACCTTTTAAAATAAAATCATTTGATTATTTAAATCTTCTTTTTAGAATATACCATTTGACTATTAAAATTCAATATTCTAAATAGATCATTTGAAAATGAAATCTACTTTAGCTTCTATTACATAACAAATTCATCTTAAGATGGTCTATATTTAAATCTATCCTTTAAATTTCATTTGTCTCAATCATCCGTAATAATCAAAATCAAATTATAGATAAATCGAACCTTTGATAAGCAAAGTCATCTGATTGGAATAAATCAATCATTATCTCTAAGTTTCTCTATTATATTCAAAATCAAGCTATTTTAATAAATGATATTTAAATTAAATCATTTAATCCATATTTCAAATAAAACATTAGATTTTCTAAACTCCACTCTTGCCTCTAATAGCATGACAATAATCGTCTTAATACATTTGATTATGATATCACTTAATACGTCTATTAAGGTAAAGTACCAGTGCAATATCAATACAATTAATTATCAACGTATATTAACATGCTTATTTACAAATAAATATTCAATGTACGTTTATACCTTCATATACAAATATATTTGATTTAAATAACTATTATTTTAACAAATATTTAAAACACCCATAAATTAAAATATATCAAATAATTTATATATTTCAATTAATCATGTTTAAAATCCTTATGATTTAGCAGATATAATAAAATATATTTTTAACTTATACTAAAAATTCATTTAATTTAATATATATTAAATATATTATATTTTATATAATATATAATATTAAATATTATATATAATATATAAAATATAATATAAATAATATACATAAAAATTAAATTAGATTAAGGTAAATAAAAAAAACTAAAAGAAATCGAAATTGTTTTAAAACAAACAAAGGGTCGAAGCCTTGGGCATGCAGGCCCTAGCCGTCCCATGGCGGCAGTGCCTATGTGCATAGCACACGGCACCTGCCTCCCTACCGGGCGGCGGAGCCTGTGTGTTGGGTGCACAGTGCCCGCCTCCCTGGGGTGGCGGAGCCTGTGTGCAGAGCACACATTGCTCGCCTCCCTACGGGCAGTGGTGGCTATGTGCTTGCACACAGTGTCGCCTCCCTGTCGGGCGGCGGCCGAGGCGGCAGTGGTGGTGGGGGTTGGTCTCCCCACCCCACAAAATAATGAAAATTTTATTTTATATTTTTTTAAAAAACAATTTCTTTTAAAAATGAAAATCCAACCCTGTTAAAAACCAGAACAAATTTCACCCAAATTTTTGAAAAGAAAGCTTCCAGCTTGCATAGACTTTATATGCAAAATAACTATCATTTCCCAGCCCAAATTGGGAAAAAGAGCAATACATTTTGCAAAACTCAAACAAATTTTCCCAAACAACAAAAGGGTTTACAGATTTAATTTAAAATGGAGATTTTTGATGGGTTTTCTTCCTCTAATTCACAATTGAATCCTACAGTTTGAACACTTTCAAAAATAAGATTTTCAAAAATAAGAAATGCATAAAATTTCAAACATTCCACCTTATGTTTTCTCCAAGCTTCAAATCCTTCAATGGAGATTTTTCTTTTCCTTTTTCAATTCAGCTTCACCAATCTTCAATCTTTTCTTCCCAATTTCTTCCAAGAATTTCAATCCAAGTTTGCTCTCCAAAATTGCAAATTCAAAATTCAAAATAAAACAACAATTACCTTATGCAATCCCTTCTCCAAATTTGTCAAACCCCTAATTTTTAACTCACCCACCAAAATTTATTGCTAAAACTAGATATTTTATTTTTGCAAATTAATAAAACAATTTCTATTTCCCATTGCAATTTACATAATATTAATTTGAAACAAAGATCTATTTGCAACCCAAATGCTAATTGAATTTACCAATTTACATTTAAAATTATTTTTAATTTTATTTCAAAAAGGAATGCAAGTCATAATTCTATTTTTTATTTGATCTCAATATTTACTAATGCTAGCACAATTATTTTAATTTAATTTATCAATAAATAAATCTAATCCATGATTAGATTATTTTATTGATTAAATTAAATTAACTAATTAATTAATAGTCACTCGTTTATTTATTTTGACAATGCAATTAAATAAAATAAGCACCGATTTAAATTGCAAATTAAATACAAGGGCAAGGGGAGAAGAGACAACAAAATAACTTATCTCAACTAACAACCCGACGACACACTATGGCTAGGGTGATGTCACGACACAGAAAACCTAGCTACTATCTCCCAATCATTTTTCGTTGGACAGGGGACACGCTCAGACCTGTGGAACCAGGTGGACTCAATTTCCTGTACCTGCATCCTACACACAATACGAGTGTTGAACATGCATATAATATATTAAAACACACCGTGAAGATGAAATCATGGAATCATAGGGCGCTCACACACAAGTGATGTGATCCCGTCCCCTTCACTAATAAAACATCACTAACTGACGCATCTAATCATCACTGATACAATCAAAGCATGAACATCAATAATTCACACACATGCTAATTTAATCCATAACATGTCATAAAGATAACATCGGAATAAAATAACATCACATCCAAAATATAACTTTCACATCGTTTAACAATTCTGATCACAAGTGGCCTAGTTCCAAAGTCATGTCATAACATAACAAAGCATTACAAGGAGAACACTGCCAATCCAAATATCCAAAATGGAGGGTTGTTACATCCTCCCCCCCTAGGGTCAGGCTTACTCCTGGAAGCCTGCAAATACCCCTAGTTCAAACTCATTAAAATACTCACATAAACAATGGTTCCAATACTGAACCACTCCATACCTCAACATAAAATAGCAGTAGCTCATGCTAAAATCAACACACCCAAGCACACTATCAACCTATACAATCAACTTGGTGAAGCATCCCACCACCAAATCTCCAAATCACATAACCATGGATTAACATACATAGTGCCCTATGCACCAATACACATCATCAAGAATCAACATAAAGCCACACCTAATGTGATATCATTACAACATTTACTCAAGGCAAGGTATGCAACCTTATCATTTCACGTTCATTTAACTTTTGCATTTTGAATCCAGGTACAATAATTTAACATCTATATGATTTCGTAAGACTCAACAATAAGGTTGGGGAATATAGGCCTCACCAACAAGATGCACCTATCATGTAATTATCATTAACATGCAATGGTTTCACTAATCCCCTTTCTCTAAACTTTTACTTACTGCAAAATGATTTTTCTATTTATACTATACATTTTTCATAATTATGTATGCAACTTGGGGACTTAGGTCCTTTACCCAAGGTTCGATCTAATAAAACAAACCTTCATGATTACATAAACATTTCTCATAAGATACAACATACCCCACACACTTAAGGACATGCATCTTCGTTAACCCAATGGGAAGAGAGAGACAAGATATTTACAACTCTAACATAGGCACGAATGTAATCATGGTTTCGTCATCACACAATCACTTTTACACAAATGCATCTACCACATGAGAGCATGCACAAATATCTATGAACTAACAACATGCTCATTCATTTTCTATTATCATATTTCATAATTTTCAAAACAATATAACATGCAAAATAACTCCAAAACCACATAGGGTCAATCAGGCAGTCACTTGCACAATGAGGTAAAGCACAAGAAAACATGCATCTGATACTTGCATGGAGAAGGAAAACAACAAGACTCCAAAAGAGAATATACACCTAAGGAACTTCTTGGAACCCTCAAGGTCAAACAGACCTTCCCACAACATCAAGAAAGAAGTCAAGCAAGGGTAATTTTAGGCAACACATGTCACCTGCAACCCCCCAACAAACTAAGGTCCAACATGCTCACCCGCAACCTAGGATAAAGGGAAGTAATCAATCTCAACCTCAGAAGACTCTCAACCAAGGGAATCACTCCAATCTAGAAGGGTAAGGCAAGACCTAGGAGGCATCATTCCTCCACAACACAAGACAAGGTTGGAAAACTCAACCCTCAAAAACGCCATACTAAGGCACTCAAGGCAAGAGGTCCTATGACTATCTCGCCCCCACAAGCACTTGGAACACACCCAAGAAACACACTACAACCACATTCAAGAACCACTCAAGGGTCACAACCCTTTACACAACGAAAGATCCATGCAACAAAAGGAAACCAAACAAAACACACTTCTTGGTAGGCTCGTGGGCCTAACCAACCCTCACAAAGCATTCATCAAAAGACATGCAAGGGTGGAAACAATCAACAAAACTTATTGTCGTCCACCACACCCAACACCCCAAACTCACACACCACACATTCGTCCATAATGCATTCTTCTTGTAGAAAGGATATCGGTGCATTGCACACTACACCAAGGATCCTATCCTTTACACTGGTTTCCTGCACCATTGGACCTACACCTCCTAATGACAACTTCTAGGCAAACACAAGAAATCAACCCGAAAGGAAAACAACCCGAAGGAGTAAAACAAATAGGTCAATAAAATGGGCTCATAGTGCCCAAGGTATAAACCTACATAGCTTACAACATAATGGGTCCAACATAATCCCAGAGTGCCCAGTGTTTTAACCCGGGCTCTGATACCATGTGTAACGCCCCACCACGCAACCCTAGGGAAAGTTGCAATTTACTAAACAAACGAACTATTTTTTTTTTAAATAAGAACAATTAACATATAAGTTCACTAACCATTGCCAACCAATCCCCTAAGGTTGCGAGACTGTGTTACTTAAACCAAACACTGAACATGAAATAAAACCATACCATATAATTACTTAACCAATAAATTTCACATACCTTCCATTCATAATAATTTTACATCCAAGAATATGAAGTACCGCATGATTCCACAATATAATTTGCAACATGATTACAATACTCATTCCCCGAATGAGGTAAATCCAACAAGTAAGATTGCATATTACAAATTCTACCTTGATAACAATTGAGGGGTAATAAAATACAATAAGAACTGAGAGATCAAGGCATGAGAAGAAACTGATTCCCACGAGCTCTCCAACTAGAAATCACGACCACATGAACAAGAAGAAGAACCAACAGATTTAAGAAGCACGTGCCACCCAACCGTGTGGAACCCAAAGGCCCCACTCCCTCCGTGTTAGGAGATAGTAACAAGGAATTCCTACACAAAACCATCTACCACTAGACACAGGTGACACAAAACTGATACGAAATAAATACAAGTACACATCACATGAAATGGAAGGTCATACGCACAACTCTAGGTACGACTCTCACAACACCGACATAGGTTACATTGCATCCAGACATAGAATAGATAAAGAGTGTCACAAATATCAAGTACAAATTGTTGACTTAGGAAGAGTGTCATCGCATAGCTTGTCAAGGGATATCCTCTAGGAATCTTCCTAGGCTCCAGCCCCCACCTTGGGTTATCCTTGTGGCCTCTACCAAAATCCCGACACCCATGCTCACTCATACCAAATCAAATACCTCTCGTGAAGATGAGATATATGATCTTGCCATTCCAGGCCCTCCTGTCTCATTCCAAGTCTAAAACAAGCCCTTGGGTCAATGAGCGAGGCATAATTAATCTTGTTTAATGTTTGATGCAACCTAAGCTTCTAAAAGTTTATTTAGTTATCACTGAATTAACCAACTTGCAAAGGGTTATCCCTAGCACCACTTTGTGTGCCAGCCCCCATTGCAAGCCACTCTTCTAAGACAACACACACGGAGAAAACCACAATAGGTAACAAGAAATACGACCTCTCCATTCAAGGAGGTAACAAATCAAGGAGACTCACTCCAAACACTGGAGGCAACAAGGTCAAGACCCTTTCCAAACACTGGAGGAAAACAAGGTCACAAAACCCACTCCAAACCTTGGAGGAAACCAAAATGCAAAAACCACTCGTTCTATAGGAGGCACAAATTACATAACCCTCTCCTAATCCCAAGGAGGCACACACCATCCCCGTTCATGAAAACCAGGTGAAACAACCTAGTGTAACTATGCACATTTTCCATCACACATCAAAAGTTGACTCACGTACCACAATCGATACCAATAAATGAACTCCTATATGGAAGACTTCAAAACATTCACTCTAATTCCACAACATCGAAGATGAACAATTCAAACATTGAAGGCATTTCAGACAACAGTAAGCTAATGTTTGGATTTCCTAAATCCAATCAAACACAGTTTCCAATTTTTGCAAATATCGAATCAAATACACCAATTTTCATTTCACGACATAGAAATATTTCAAAAACCAATCATTTTACTCTAAGGTTCACTATTAAATTCATATTCAAAGCATCATAGTGATTAAAGTCATTTTACTGAAATAGTTCATTCATTAACTCCAAATCTCACAATTATAAATCAAATCAAAACACTTAATAAATGAAGTCATTTGATTTAAAATTAAACCAATCATTATCTCTAAGTTCCAAAATCGTATTCCATAATTAAAACATTTAGATCAAATAAATCAGTCTTTATATCCACTCAACATTAAATCCATCAACTAAATCTTATCTCTACTTGTACATGAATTCATTCCAAGAAATATACTTAATAGTGCATACTCTATGTATATCCTGTTATATTTTTAAATATATAAATCACATTGTCGACATTAAAGAATCTAAACCAATAATTTATATTTCGTTTTCCCAATCTTACATCTTATTAAAATCAACCTTTTAAAATAAAAGCATTTGATTATTTAAATCTTCTTTTTAGAATATACCATTTGACTATTAAAATTCAACATTCTAAATAGATCATTTGAAAATGAAATCTACTTTTGCTTCTATTGCGTAACAAATTCATCTTAAGATGGTCTATATTTAAATCTATCCTTTAAATTTCATTTGTCTCAATTATCCGTAATAATCAAAATCAAATTATAGATAAATCGAACCTTTGATAAGCAAAGTCATCTGATTGGAATAAATCAATCGTTATCTCTAAGTTTCTCTATTATATTCAAAATCAAGCTATTTTAATAAATGATATTTAAATTAAATCATTTAATCCATATTTCAAATAAAACATTAGATTTTCTAAACTCCACTCTTGCCTCTAATAGCACGATGATAATCATCTTAATACATTTCATTATGATATCACTTAATACGTCTATTAAGGTAAAGTACCAGTGCAATATCAATACAATTAATTATCAACATATATTAACATGCTTATTTACAAATAAATATTCAATGTATGTTTATACCTTCATATACAAATATATTTGATTTAAATAACTATTATTTTAACAAATATTTAGAACACCCATTAATTAAAATATATCAAATAATTTATATATTTCAATTAATCATATTTAAAATCCTTATGATTTAACATATATAATAAAATATTTTTTTAACTTATACTAAAAATTCATTTAATTTAATATATATTAAATATATTATATTTTATATAATATATAATATTAAATATTATATATAATATATAAAATATAATATAAATAATATACATAAAAATTAAATTAGATAAAGGTAAATAAAAAAAACTAAAAGAAATTGAAATTGTTTTAAAACAAACAAAGGGCCGAAGCCCTGGGCACGCAGGCCCTAGCCATCCCATGGCGGCGGAGCTTATGTGCACAGCACACGGTGCCCACCTCCCTGCCGGGCGGCGGAGCCTGTGTGCTGGGCACACAATGCCTGCCTCCCTGGGGCGGTAGAGCCTATGTGTAGAGCACATAATGCCCGCCTCCCTACGGGTGGCGGTGGCTGTGTACTTGCGTATAGCGCCGCCTCCCTACCGGGCGGCGGTAGTGGTGGTGGGGGTTGGTCTCCCCACCCCAAAAAATAATTAAAATTTTATTTTATATTTTTTTAAAAAACAATTTCGTTTAAAAACGAAAATCCAACCCTGTTAAAAACCAGAACAAATTTCACCCAAATTTTTGAAAAGAAAGCTTCCAGCTTGCATAGACTTTATATGCAAAATAACTATCATTTCCGAGCCCAAATTGGAAAAAGAGCAATACATTTTGCAAAACTCAAACAAATTTGCCCAAACAACAAAAGGGTTTACAAATTTAATTTAAAATGGAGATTTTTGATGGGTTTTCTTCCTCTAATTCACAATTGAATCCAACAGTTTGAACACTTTCAAAAATAAGAAATGCATAAAATTTCAAACATTGCACCTTATGTTTTCTCCAAGCTTCAAATCCTTCAATGGATATTTTCCTTTTCCTTTTCCAATTCAGCTTCACCAATCTTCAATCTTTTCTTCCCAATTTCTTCCAAGAATTTCAATCCAAGTTTGCTCTCCAAATTGCAAATTAAAAGTTCAAAATAAAACAACAATTACCTTATGCAATCCCTTCTCCAAATTTTTCAAACCCCTAATTTTGAACTCACCCACCAAAATTTATTGCTAAAACTAGATATTTTATTTTTGCAAATTAATAAAACAATTTCTATTTCCGATTGCAATTTGCATAATATTAATTTGAAACAAAGATCTATTTGCAACCCAAATGCTAATTGAATTTACCAATTTACATTTTACATCATTTTAAATTTTATTTCAAAAAGGAATGCAAGGCATAATTCTATTTTTCATTTGATCTCAATATTTACTAATGCTAGCACAATTATTTTAATTTAATTTATCAATAAATAAATCTAATCCATGATTAGATTATTTTATTGATTAAATTAAATTAACTAATTAATTAATAGTCACTCATTTATTTATTTTGACAATGCAATTAAATAAAACAAGCACCGATTTAAATTGCAAATTAAATACAAGGGAAAGGGGAGAAGAGACAACAAAATAACTTATCCCAACTAACAACCCGATGACACACTATGGCTAGGGTGATGTCACGACACAAAAAACCTAGCTACTATCTCCCAATCGTTTTCCGTTGGACAGGGGACACGCTCAGATCTGTGGAACCAGGTGGATTCAATGTCTTGTACCTGCATCCTGCACACAATACGAGTGTCGAACATGCATAGAATATATTAAAACACACTGTGAAGAGGAAATCGTTGAATCACAGGGCGCTCGCACGCGAGTGATGTGATCCCATCCCCTTCACCAATACAACATCGCTAACTAACACATCTAATCATCACTGATACAATCAAAGCATGAACATCAATAATTCACACACATGCTAATTATTTCCATAACATGTCATAAAGATAACATCGGAATAAAATAACATCACATCCAAAATATAACTTTCACATCGTTTAATAATTCTGATCACAAGTGGCCTATTTCCAAAGTCACATCATAACATAACAAAGCATTACAAGGAGAACACTGCCGATCCAAATATCCAAAATGGAGGGGTGTTACAGTTATCTTGGGTGAAAGAAAATTGAGGTTCATTTTAAATTATGGAGGATGAAGATAAATGCATGACATGATATGATTGGTCAATTTTATTTGATGGCTTAGATTTGGGCTTCTCATTTAACCTTTGCAAAAATTCAAAAACATTGAATTTGGATGATGTTGTTTTTGGAGGAGAAGAGTTTACATTCATATTTCCATCAAAGGACTTCTTAGTTGTGTCCCATTGTATTTCCTCGATTTAACCCATAACAACAGTTTCCTCAATGACATCCCATTGTCCTCTATCTCCAAGGATCTATTGTACGTTGTTGGTTCTGAGTTGTTGTAAGTAGTAGCTTGGTAGAATGACAACTTAGAGAACGAGATTATGCAACATGAATGTCTATTGCTAAATGATGTGATATGATTAAACTAAGATATGAAATTGCGATAAATCAATCTAAAACAACTTGTGCAAGACTATTCTATCATGATTATTATGCTAAATGATGAGACTAAAATACTATGCTAAGCTCCAGAAAACAAGATGGTTAAATGCTAGATAGAATGCAACTATAGCGATCGTATTAATTTCACCAAATCTAGGATTGTTTCAACTCATTTAAGAGGGTTGTATTTATAGATTTTTGGAGGAAATAATTTAGTTGGGAAAGATCAATGGTTGAAATCAAGCCTGTCAAGATGAACAGTGAGAGATTCTGGAAGTTGAGGAAAAGATGCAAGGTTGAGAGAATAATGGAAGATGTTTCCTTCCCACAAAACTTTTCACTCAAAAATAGAGGCAACTTGCTATTTGTCATGTTTAGTTATGAGTTAGTTTTGTAGATGAAGATAAATCCCACAATTAAATAAATAAATTTATTTAATTACATGTGACAATGAATTAAAAAGTTTCCATAATTAAATAATTAATATTTAATTATAGGTATGTGTAGGATCATAATGGGCCAAAAAGTGGCAATATGATGGGTATGTGGCTAATGACTTTTTTTTACCCAAAATTGATGAAACAAAAAGGGTTTTTAAAGGAGATTCTCAACTTTCCGCCAACATAAATTATGCTTTACTTTGAATTTAATAAATAATTATTATTCATTTTCTATTTGAATTACGACTGAAGTCCTGATTGATAGGCTGATTGAAAAACATTTATAGCTTTCAAGTGGTATCATATTTTTTGAATCTGAAACATGTGTCACATTGTACACTTTGCATACTATAGGATTAAAATAAAAAATAATTTCATGAAGTTTTGACAAAGTTAAGGTGGTCAGACATACAAGTTTTTATAGTTTTTTAAAAATTTTAATAAAAAAATTGTAATTAATTATTTACTTGGAAAAAAATTACAAAAAATATGCATCACATCCAAAGATGAGTTCTCTACTTTTATCTAAAATCTTATAAAAAAATACTATCATTTTATTGTGGTTAGGGTGGTTAGACACACACCTACTTATTTTTTCCCTGAAATTTAAGTACTATTGCATTGAAATTTTAAATTTTCACCAAATAGATTTAAAAAATAAAAAATAAACCTAATATTTTAGAAACTACATTAAATTTTCTACAAATTCTATTCTTACATATTTTTGAAATAATATAGATAACTTATTCAAATTTTTATGTCAAGTTGCCTAACTTTGATTTTTCTAAATTTTTTGCCACTTAAGGGCCTATTTTTTCCATGATGATCCTACATAGTACACATACCCTTATGTGTGAGAAGATGATAGAAAATCGTTTAATTAAATATATAAAATACTTAATTAAATATGAAGTGAATAAAGTTTCTAATTAAATATTTTAGAATATTTAATTATACAAAGAGAAGAAAAAGTTTCTAATTAAATATTTTAGAATATTTAATTATACGAAGAGAAGAAAGTTTCTAATTAAATATTTTAGAATATTTAATTATATGAAGAGCGAGGAAAGTTTCTAATTAAATATTTAGAATATTTAATTATCTGAAGAGAAGAAAGTGTTTAATTAAATATTCAGAATATTTAATTAAATGTGGAAAAGGAATTTAGAGGAATATCATTTGAATTTAAAATTCAAAATTATGAAAATTAATATAAATAAATTATAAAATCTATTTAATTAATTAAGAGGAATATGAAAGATGGTAATAATTAAATAAACTTATTTATTTAATTAAATTAGAAGAATTAGAAAGTGAATGATATAAATAAATAATTAAATTTATTTATATGTAGAAGAGTTTAGAAGATTAATTAAATAATTTATATTTAATTAATTAACAAGCTTGATTAACTATGACCATTTTTAGAAGTATACAATAATTATAAGATGGTCATGAAGATTAATTAGAATACATTTTGCATTGCCTTCATTTGCTTGAAAATAAACAATAGAGAACCAATCCAAATGAAAGAATCCTCCACACACAAATAGAAAAGTACTGGTATTGTATTACTTTAGATAATAAGTCTTTCACTGTTGAAAAGTATTAATCTTAAAAAGTGTTGATGATCAAATATTATAATTTTCAAATTTCATATATATAAGAAGAAGACCCAACAAAGGTGTCTCTTTGGATTGTCTTTTGGCGTGACATGGAGCGTTGGGAGAAATTTTTGAAATTACGCTGATAACTTCTTGTTTTGTCGATATGTTTCTTTGTGCTTGATCAGTGAGACACGATGAACTTCTTACATATGGTAATTCATCGGTATGACTTGTTAGCTTCACTTTGATGATGCTTGTATTGCCGATGAGTAGCTTCCTTTGTATCATCAGTATGAGAGGATAAATATCTCGTCGATATATTTCATCAGAAAAAATCATAAGCTTGTTCTGAATGATAGATCTCATGCCAATATCATTTGTCTTGGCAACGATCCCCTGCATCGGTGAAACTGTGAGCCGTGTCTACCCGATATGTATTTGCCTAGGCACTTTGATTGATATGATGACTTGGATTTCCTGCCGATATGTCAAAAACACCATCAATGGAATGCAATGGCTTAGTTATCGAGGAGACATGCACCAACTCTTACCGATATGGATTAAAATGTTTTATATAGAGGGATTTTTTGGAGATCAAATTTGATTGTGACCACATGCAATTACATCAAGATTTGGTTTTCTATGAGGGATTTATGAATGTAGAATTTCAAAATTTTATAGTTCCAACACAACCTTCTCTTTTTTTTCTCTAATTCCATGAAAATTTGTATAACCTCCTCTGCTTCTTTGTCTTCTTTGTTCTTAAGAAAATATTCCCCTATTATAGGAAAATTGGTGTATCCACTAAGATTTTTATTTTTCTTACAAGAGTGTATGTACCCTTCAGGGTCATAATTCATTCTTTGTGCATACTCCTTTAATTTGAATTCATCCAACAAAAAAAGATAGTAATATCATTGGTAGTGGGATGTTAGGTTTTTAGGTACATCAATTATAAATTAGGGTCATATACTATGGTAATTAACTAATTATACGCCATTTGTGAATTTCAATTTTTTTAATATAGTTGGTCAAGAGTGGGATGCACTACATTTGTACGTTGCAAACAATCTTGATTTGATGACAGTATGGATTGAACGATGTCAACAATCTAGTCGCACATTAACATGGGAAGCTATGGCTTCATTGGTTAAAGAAGCTCACCATAATGGAGACTCCAATTTTACACCAAGGGAAATTGATTTACCATATGGTTTAAGAGGTAAACAGTTATGTATAAATATATTAATCACCCATATTATTAAATTATTTTCAATTATATGGATGTATATATATATCTTGAGTTTTTTTTTCTTTGAATACATTCGGCCAAGAATAAATATTGTTTATCAACTAACGATGCAATAATTTTTACACATTTGACATATTGCAGGTGAAACACCACAAGGCTATGTGGAGCAATGGTCATTAATTTTGAATCAAAAATTTAGATGACATGAAGAAAACTTGTGATTCTAGGATAACTACAGTATTTTAGGTGACTAATGTTTCATCTAGAAGTAACATACATCTAGAAGTCTCAAAAAATTGATACTATGGGATTTTGGATGATATACTTGAGTGTGACTTTAAGTCCCTCAAATTAGTTATGTTCGTCGTCCAGCGGTACAGGCTACGATTGAATGAAAATGATCCTGAGAGAACTATTATTGAACATGATAATGGATTTACCATGGTTAATACAAGGTCGATTGAGTGAGGTGGAAATGAGCCCTATGTTCTTCCAAGCCAATGTGAGTTGGTATTTTACTCAGAGTTTCCAGGTAAACTAGGTTGGTCATTTTTTGTTAGAAATGATACAAGAGGAAGGCTGGTAAAGTACAATGTGGTGGAAGAAGAAGATATCGAAGAACTAGAAGATGATGTAGCTGATGATTAGGATCAACAGTTAGTTGATGATGTTCCTGACGAAGATGTCAAAGAAGAGGAACTAGATCATGATGATGTAGGAGTTAATGTTAGTGAAGATGATATCCATCTGGATGATTACATTATCGAAACTGATATCAATGAAGATGATGATGATATGACCAATCCTTACAATGTTGAATTTGGATTGGATGATACAAACAAAGAGTTGGATGAAGAAGAAGATCAATGACATTGAAATGTATGTGTTATACAATTATATTATCTATTGGATATTGATTTCTTGATAGAACTATATTTGACTTATATGGTTGCATAATTAATTCATGATCTTTTTAATTTTTATGCCATTACATAATTAATTCATGATGTAATTTTTAATGTTGTTAATTCATGATGTTACAACTATTGTATCTCTCCTATAAATTTTCATATGATAAAATCCTAGTTACTCCATGAATATTTATGATTAGATATTATTTGATCATATCTTTGGTTATTTCATTCCCAAAAAATTAGTATTTCCTCATGTTGACCCTGCATAGTGACATGTGAATGGGGAAACATTGAATTTTTTTCAATTTGTGCTTGTATGGAGTGAAACTTGACATGGTTAGCCTAGATTCATGTGTTGATGATATGGGAGGGTTTTGAGACTCAAACATGAGGTCATGCTATATAAAGGCATCTCGTCCTTTGTAATAATACAAGTTGCCTTATTCTTCATCTCTTTCATATATTGTTCTTAGCATTTCTTTGGTTAATGATCTCAAAAGATAAGGCTCTCTAAGCCTCACCTTGGATCTATTACACATCAGTTTGTGCATTTTCATTAGCAATGAATATTGAGATGATCTTTAAAAAGCTCATTGAATATAAAGATGATAGTAGGAAGCTAAAAAAAATGAGAATATTTTGTTTATGGAACCTAAACCACAAGGTTTGTCACTCTAATGCTAAAACCAAGTCAAATTAACCCATAACACCAATTGAAAAAGTCAAAACATGCCTTTGTTTCTAATTCACAAGAACATATAAACCTTTTGAAACCACACATGCATGTTATGAAAGTGTTTGGTAATCCTACTTATAGCAGAAGTTCACATGATAAGCTAACCAATGGCACTATATTGGAGGATAAACCCACCTATGGAATTAATTTAAGAGGTAAGGGATGCTTCTTAGTGGAATTTTGAGTCTTGGATTAATCCATAGTGCTAAAATTAGTTCTAATTCTCGTCCCTTGGTGTTATATTTATCTCTACAATTTGGCATACTTAACCATTTCATCATCCCTTTTCCTAAGCTATTTGTATCATAATATAAACTTGGTCCAATCTCACATTAGCCCCTTAGGTAATTATCCATTTCCTCCTTGAGTTGAATGGAACCTTTTGTACCAATGCATCTATGTTTTCCTACCCTAATGGATCAAGACTTGACATCATCTTAAAAATCTTCTTTATGTCATAACATATCTTTGAAGTGCCTTTGGCATGCTTTAGATGTGTCAATATTAACTAGATCGAATATATTAATTTTAAAGTCTCTTAACACATTCCATGACAAGAAAATGACTCATTTGGATTAAGGAGTACTTTCCTAAACCATTCCTTCATATTCAACAATCCCTTCTCACACCCACATCATAATTCATATCCATGTTAGTTTTAATGAGTGTTTTAAACCAACAATCAATTAATCAAAGGATAGAAGAAAAATCATTATGCAAAAGGATAAGAATGAAAGAGACTAAAAGAATTGATTCAATAGATATGCTCCCCATTACTGTAATAAACCAATGTAAAAAAATAATTCATAACAAGAATAGGACCAAAAAAAACTAGGAAAATAAATCTTGTAGGCTACATTAATAAGACATTGATTGCAAGCATTTATTCCATGATGTTTAAATGAAAAAATATTAGATATGTAAATCTTTAGTCAAGTAGTATTTCAATCATTGATTCTTAGACATCCATCATGATTAAACATCACATATCATAAGCATTTTTAACAATCACTAGGACTATAGATAATATTCAATCATGTCATAGGAAATAAATCATCAAAAATTATAAAGAAAGAGAAAACCAAATATATAAGCTTAACAAGCTACCATACAAAAATTATATTTTATAGAAAATAAAATAAACTATATGTTGACATAGCAAATATATTTTGTATATAAACTATATGTTGACATAACATATATATAAACAATATATTTATAATTTTAGCCCCACGTGTGAAGGATCATGATATAACATACTGCACTGAGACCCTAACTAGAGAGTTGCACCGAGAACCAATGCATCCAACCCTTGAGTGGAGAGTTGTGAGACTTCACTGCACAAGTGTTGCAAGGCCATTGAGTCGAGGAGGAAGACTAGGAACCATTTGGAAGGAGTAAATCCAAATCTAGAGGTGAGGGCACTCAGAAAGGGAATATCGACCAAGGGACAATGACTATAAGTGATTTTTCCCCCACATTTAGAAATCTTGTTGCAAGTACAATGATTTAGACTCTGTTTGTTCCCATCGAGGTGTTGCATGCTATATTTTGGTTAATTCAAGCTAATTTCCCATTGAGAAACCCATCTTTATAGATTTCCTTGCCTTCACCAATTGACAAAGCCTACCCAAAGATCAAAAATAATTGTCACATATCAACATGCCAATGGGAGATATACTCAAATCGTATAGATTGGATACCAAGATTGTACGTCACTTGGAGGCAACATGATGTGCAAATTTGTAGGTAGGAGTCTTCAAATGTGCACAGATCAGAGCC
This sequence comes from Sequoia sempervirens, assembly GCA_007258455.2. Taxonomy (NCBI): domain Eukaryota; kingdom Viridiplantae; phylum Streptophyta; class Pinopsida; order Cupressales; family Cupressaceae; genus Sequoia; species Sequoia sempervirens. The sequence continues at coordinate 407,554 of VDFB02271502.1, read as the reverse complement.
TTCAAAAATTTTCCATCGACAAAATCCATAGTAACAAACAAACCATTGCCAATATGTGACAAAAAATGTGCCATAAACTAGGTGTTTTTTTATTGGTGATAAGTATTTTATTTTATTAAAAATGTGCTAGAAAGTCCACCAACACTATAATTTTTTCAGAAAACTACCACCCACCCTAAAAGTTTCCAACCCCATCCCCATAAGAAAATACAATGTTAAGTAGTTTTTACAGGCTTTGACTCAAAAAACTGACATAGAGTCACAATTTTGGAAAGATTCTAACCACGCCTACACTATCTTGTTCCTCGTTGACGGTTCTCCCTGCTCCCAAGGAATGATTTCCATTAATGGCTTCACTTTCTTTTGTGGACGCAACCCTCTCTCTACACATAGCTCTTCTCTAGCTATCTCCTTTAGGTCTGTAATTTTCAACTCCAAACCAGCTAGTTCCACACATATTTTCATCACTTCCCAACCGTGTTCTACGTTGTTCCACCAATGGTCCTTTGTTTTTCCTCCTGACCACCTAATGAACAAATGATTTAAGTCTACCATCTCCAATCCGCCATCCCACCCCTCAATTTTTACCAACCCTACGTTGGTAATTTCCTGCACAAGTATTTCATCCATGCCACCTAAGCACTAGATTTCAAAACTAGAGTGCACATTACATGCCTCACATTCTTAATTGGTTTGCCTAAATTGATTCCCCATGCCATCACCAATGAATAAATTTCTAAATTCATTTGTATCCTGTGGGTCAATTTCTCAAACCTGTCACCTAGCATTAGTTGTACAACCTGTGCCACCTAAGCTTCCTTAAAGAGGAATAACTCCCACATCCATTTCATGGATACCTTCCCCATAAATGTGTCCATTTTCTTGCTCGAGGAGAGCATAAAATTGGCTTCCATTGCTACTCTATTTCTTCTAACCACCTTCTCTACACCACCAAATATTTTCAATGAATGATTCATCGCTCTCCAAGAATGCATTAAAGGTGGTGGAGTGTTTAGAACACCCCACATTTCCAACCAGTTCCATAAATCCTCCACATTTCCTGAGTATCTAATATGGCTTGTCTTGAACATTCATAGTAGGATAATCTCACAAGAAACTAGAAGATTCCACCAATTAATAAAGGAGAAACATAATTATTTCTATCTCTGCTTACCCTAACTGAGGGTTTTAATAGTCTAATGTAAATCCACAATAAATCACACAAATCTTAACTAAAATGCATGAACTTTAATTTAACAGGAAGGTGATTGAGATTATTACCATATCCAACCGTTCTACCATACCTTCAAGGCCATACAATTTCGTACAATGCCTAGAAATGTAAGATTTTTGAAGAAAAGTGATAAAAAATCAAAGATTTTCCTTGAACTTATTCTTTATTCAACCACCCTTGAAGTTCTAAAAGATACAAGAGCCTTTTTAAAGGAAAAAAAACTAACTTTAATCCTTCTAATTTCCTCTAATTGACCCTAATGACTCTTCATCTCTTATTATTTCCCTTTTGATTAAGTTGAAAACTTTTTACATTGTTTTCATTTTTGCACTTTTGGACTTAATAAACACCAAATGACCTCAAATATATGAAACATGACTCCAATAACAAGATTTTCAAAGTAGGAACAATAAAATTGAATCAAATTTCAAACATTGCTTTATAGAGGCCTAATTATGCCAAGGTGCTCCTGCACCAGTACAAGAGATGAAAAAAATACAAGGAGCCATTAAAAACTTCTGAATATTTCACTGACTCAACCAAACCTCCAAAATAATAGTACAGATGCCAGCACTAGGGAAAGCCTGAAAGAGAACACTAATGAAAGTGGAAACTTTTTTTTTCAAGTTCTAGAAGAGTATAAATGGTTTGAAGATGCTATAGGTGTCTGGAAAATGGTGAAGGAATGTTGGATAGGGAGGGACCCAATTAGCCTCTTTATCTAGATTCGTAAGAAAGAAAAAAACATTGATACATTTTGGGGTTCAACCTCCAAGAAACAAGACAATGAATCATCTATATGTTCCCAAAACCCAAGGCTTCAAAACACAAGGTTAGTGACCCTACAAACCATTCCATGCTTACCAAGTGATCTCTGATCATCAAACCCTTACAAGGTTTATTGATACATTCACAACTATTTTTACCTCCACATGCATTTAACTTGTAGTGACAACCTTGGTTTTTAATTCTCCAACCCCATACCTTGGGATCACATCACCATGAAATAACTTCATCCAACATCCTTATGAGTTCAGGTGCCACCAAATAGGTATTTGTTAGATTTTTCTTCCTCGAGCGAGGGAAATTCAGGAAGAGAAGAGGAAAGTGAGACACATAGTAGGTATAAAAGAGGGAGATCAACTAGAGGTCAAAAGATTAGAAGAAAATTTTGTAAACACTTGGAATTTTTTCTTGCTAAAGGGGGGTCATGTTCTTATGATGATGAGAGAATAGGCGACATCGAGGTTCCCTTGAGGTACGAACATCTATGGAAACAATGGGTACCCAAGGAACGTGCTCCAATAAACACTGATTTTTGTGTCAATGAGAGGGTATATCACATAGTACCATCATCATTACATGGTTTGGGCCCTTTTTGCATGGATGGAATAAAGGTTTTTGTTATGAAAAATTTATTGAATTGATGGAGTATGTTAGAACCTGTTAAGTTGCAAAGATTGGATGTAGCTGGTTCGATATACATGAAGAATGTGTAGGTATGCACTATCAGCAAATTATATATAGTTAAAAGATAAGGATCAAAATAAAGGAGTGGCTATGTACATTGACCAAAGGGAAAAAGCATCATGGAATATTGTAGGGTTTATAAATAGTACATGACTTGGGTCAATAAATAAGCAACCCAATTGCATATTCGAGGCGTGCAAGGGAAACTGTGTATTCGTATGTGTGATAAAATCACTAACTACAAGGGAAGATTTGATAATCGATTATAATTTGAATCAAATAGATACAAACATAGTTACTATGGGGGTGGTATGTACTATATAAAATTTTACCCAACCTCCAATTAATGACTCCAATATACCATTTTATTATTATGTTTTTTTTCGTAAGTCTATTAGTTTCATTTTGGTAATTCTTATTATATTTAATTTTTGTCATATAAGGACATTGATCATAGCTAGGGGAAGGCTTCGACCCAAAGCACAAACTATGATGCATCTTCAGGCACTTCTACTTGACAGGTTTACCTCATTGTAATTGTACAAATTAGATACAAGCAAATTTTTTTATTATTATGTTTTTTTCATAAGTTTATTGGGTTAATTTCAATAATATTTTTAATATTCTTGTCATAGTTGGATGATCGGGGAAAGGCACTAGCAGTAGAGGAGAGCATCCATAGGGAGGTGCAGTCACTATTATGTGATGATGACATCACATATTATGCAAACCCTCTAGATATGATAAGGAAGACCCAAAATAAATGCAATTAAGAAATCCTTTAGTTGTTATTCATAGTGCCTCAAATAGATGAGATAAGAGAAAGGGTTAAAATATTGACTCAGAGAGCATGGAATTTGCAAGTAAGTTATCATGAGATCTTTAATTATAACATAAATTCATTCATCATTTTATATTTTGTACTCTTTTATGTCATGAACTAAAATATGTGTTTTTTTTATAGGATTTTTTGCATCCTCATGATGCTACTAGCCATGATTAGGGTATTGTAGGTGCTTCTTGGGGAATAGGGATTGGTACAAGTGTAGATCTTGATCTTCTTGTGCATACATCACATCATCTGACCCCTTTATCTGTTCCTATATTGTCGACTGAAATGTTGGCAATACATAGCATGTAGACATCGAGTAGTGCACCCTCTGGCAATGAACACATGCAAGAACATGTGTCTGGACATAATTTCCTGGATCTTCCCATATTACTAGTACAAGAAAAATTTTGGTCACATTTGTGGTGATTGAGGATTTTGTTCCCATAAAGATAAAGAAGGTCCTAGGTATTAAAATGTTTTAATTATTATTATATATAATCCAATTGAAATTTATTTATTGATCACTCTTTTTAGACTAATGATCCCATGATTTTTTTGTAGGAAATTATGTTTTTTATAAACATCTAAATGATATTACATTGGAGATCTTTGAGATCACCATATTTACATGGTGGAATGCCCAAAATCAAGATTTAAAAGATGAGCTCATTAAATTTTTAGTTGTGTTGTTCAGTAATAACACATTCAACTGTACCAAGGTCCTTAAGAAAGCTGGTACCTATCTAAAGTATGTGAAGTACCAATATTGGTCACATTTAGAGAAGAGCAAAAATTACGAGCGTCCCCCCATGATTCCAAAGAGGGAGTGGAAGGACCTGGTGTCGGATGGAAAGGAGAGGCTGAAAAGAGAAAAGGAAAGACACCACTGGGCCAAGGAAGGTATGTGATACTATCAACAATGTAATTATATACTGATTACTCTTTATTTTTATATAATCTAACATATTTCAAACTTTTCATAGGCTGCCTGACACATTGAAGGAAATAAAGGAAAGACTATAAAAACACGAGTAGAAAAAACTTGGCTCTGGTGGCTATATGAAATTAGCCACACGAATTGTAAGTATCAATAAATGAAGTATTGCATCCAAATAATAAATTGCAAACAATTTTGGTTTTATCACACCATAGAAGCAAAATTCATGATCTTATGCAAAAATCGAGGGCTTTGAATTCAATAGAGTACCCACAAAAGAGAACCTAAAGATTTCCTTCCCACAAGGCTATGGAGCCGTGGTTGAATGCCTAAGACTCTTGAATGGGAAAACATAAGCGTCCACTACATCCAACACACAGGTAAATAAACTCAATGAAGTTTATTTAAAATTGAATACTTGTGCAATCTATTCAATATTTATTTCCACCATAAAGTAATTATGTGCCTATTTTCTTTAAACATGAAAGCAATGATAATACTACACATGACATTGGAATGTAGCCTAGTGAGGGTGGAGAACAACCTTCATATTAAGGTCAGGGTGTGCATCTTGGTATTGGATGTATTCATGTGTTATACAAAATGCAGTATGGATTAATACAATTAAACTTTTTTAATTGAAATTGGTGTTTTAATTAATGTAACCTTTCATGTTTCAACTTTAGAGCATGTAGAGTGTGATCAAAATGTTGAGCATGATCAAGCTAGACAAGATAAAGAACATGATGTGGCCCCATTAGGTAAAGAGGACCACTCTAATGTTCTTTTAAACATATTTAATTACAATTGGTGTATTAATTAATGTAACCTTTCGTGTTTCAACTCTAGAGGATTTAAAGGGTGTTCAACATGTTGAGCATGAGGCTATAAGACAAGATTAGGAACATGATGTTGCCCCATTAGGTAAAGAGAACCACTCTAATGCTCTTTTAATTAACGAAATACTTGTAACAATAATAATAAAACATATCAATTTAATATTTCTTTGTTATTGCAGCAAACCCCCCATTGCAGTGGCCTCCACATCGTTAGGACACGACTAGGAATACATTAAGATCATGAGAAGAGGGTAGAACAACTGAAGGGGGGGAAATGATTTAGAAAATGATACTCCACTTCTTTTTTTAGCTGCAAAAAAGAAACAAAAAAAATGTGATTGTAATCATATTATGACAACCATATTTTTGATAATATGTAAAAACTAAAAGAATGAATGTTATTTGTTAATGAATGAATATTATATGTTATTAATGGATGGATGAATGAATGTTATATGTTATTAATGGATGAATGAATGATTAATGTTATATGATCGGGTATGGGGAATTGAGAGTGATGTGAGGGGGGGGAGAGGCCAAATGAGCTTCCACCATCATGTGGTTGGCCCTATTAAGTAGAGAATATTAAACTATTCTTGAAACAAAGAGAAGCTCAATAAGGTATTACACTTTTCAATATTTCATTATGTTGCACTTTTAAGCTTATGTGATTTTCATTAGTTCTCTTTGCTTCAATATGTTACCCTTTGTACTTATTTTACTTTTTAACACATCTCATATGTTACTAATGGTGCTAGGTTGTGTACTCATTGCATTATGTTAGAGAATAAGAGTAAGTCAATATAATTATGTTAATGATTGAGATTTGTAGTATTTCAGTGATTGAGGGACCAAATCCATTCTCATGATATTTTCATTCTACTAATTATGATAGGATTATAGTGAAATGGAATTAGCATACATTCCTTCCCATGTTGATGCTACATATGACTTCAAATATAGTGTTTGTTCAGTTCAGGTATCATAAAATATGTGTATTTTCCAAGTAATTTGTGCTCGTCATGTGAAATGGATTTTAATTTAAAATTTAAACTTAATGATCTATTCAACTATACTATTGGCATGTTATGACAACATACTCATCATATTATATGGATTTTGATTTGAAATATGTAGGGAGGTGGTAGATATTACACAAGAGAAACAATAGGAAGAGTAGTTGTTGGAGCTGTAGCAAAAAAAATTCTTCAGCTAAAATTTGGGATTGAGGTATGACCATACTACTTATGAGCATCATAATTTGCACCAATTCCATTGTTTGGTAGGTTATTTATTTTTCAGTTGATCCCAATAATCATCTCTAGTTGCTTACATTCCATTTGATCCATATGAGGGGCACCTTTCAATCTGGGTAGCAATTTTATAGATGATTCTCTTATTTAGTGACCAATAGAATAAGTGAGTGGATGGATTGATCCTAGTAATCACCTGACATGTGCTTCATGCACTGATGATAAAATAATTTCATTGGATATAATTAATATAGTTATGGATTATATTTTTCTGGTTTGGTTTTTAGTTTGGGTTTTATTGTTATTTTTATTCATCATAGAAGGGTCTCTATTAGTCTTTATTGTTGCATGAGTTTCTTAGGAGGCACCATATCTTGCATCAGGTTGGAGTCATTTGGATAATCAGGTTTGAACATTCTATATGACTATAAGCATTCTATATTACCATGTCCTGTATTTGATGTCACATATTGTAAACAAATATTATGATGATTCTACGTAGGTCGATTGAAGTAGTATTGCTATAGGTGAATTTCTGAGTTTAAATGCTTCAAAAAATATGCTTCAATTGTTGTTGCTACATATTTATGTGTTACTACTCATCAAATAGTTGTCTTGGTGTGTCATAACACTAGAATAAATCTCTTATTGTTGTGGTGGAAAATTGTATTAGCATTGATTTCTATGCACATTATTCCTAGCATTATTTGAGTCTTGTGTATTCTTCAACTAGAATGAAGTGTAATTTGAAAATACCATTCAATTCAAAGAGTGTGTTGTGTGGATATTAAAATAGACCTACAAACTATCCTCTATCTTGTCATGCTTATATTTGGATAGTGTTAAGGTTAAGTTGATTACACTAAATGCACATTTTGAGTCTCTCAAGTCCATTATATCATCTTATGCAAACAAAATTCCAAAATAATCAAGCGATCAACAAGTAAAAAAAATAAAAGACAATTTCCAAACAAAATCCTCGAGAGGAAAATTAGGAAATTAAAGGCATATCAATGGGAGGTCAAGATTGTCACACCGATCAAATTTCATAGGAGGATACATATCAGGAAGATACAACCCATGGTATCGTCGATGAAGAAGTTTTCCAACAAGACAAATATTCTCAAAATGAGATCCATGAGTTAGTTTGATCATACATGTCTCGCCAATGAAATTCCATCGGCGAGATACCCATCTTGTCTCACCAACAAAGCCCAAAGAAATTTCCCCAGTGAGACAAATACTCTCTTAATGAGTTTGAAATGTCTTCCCATCACGCCAATGGAAGTTCAATCAACAAGAGTCTTGGCAACATACTTGAGATCGAAGGAATGAACATCATGGAGACTTATAGCATCGGGGAAACTAGAAGATGTTTGAATGAATAATTTTTTTTAATAAACTACATGGTTTCATTGCAATTTTGATGCACATAGCCTAAAAAACCATAAAAAATTGTGACGAGGTTGCTATATAGGTGATGTACTTTTTGTCATCATGGCAATGATAGTTTGCTCCACCTCATTGAAAAATGGATGATGAAATACCATTGGAAAGATTCCCATCCTATCTCATCGACAAAGCATGAAGAAATTTCCCCAGTGAGACAAATACCCTTGGAATGGGTTTGAAATGTCTTCCCGTCACGCCGATGGAAGTTCAACCGGAAAGAGTCTTGGTGACACACTCAAGATCAAAGAAATGAACATTGGGGAGACTTATAGCATCAGGGAAATTGAAAAAACTTGCGACAAGGTTGCTATACAAGTGACATATTTTTCATCGTAATGGAAACAATGGTTTGCTCCACCTTGTCAAAAAATGGACAATAAAATACCATCAATGAGATAGCCATCCTGTCTCACTAAAAAGGCATGAAGAAATTTCCTTGGTGAGACAAATAATCTCAAAATGAGTTTGAAATTTCTTCCCATCATGCCGATGGAAGTTCAATTGGAAAGAGTCTTGGTGACACACTCGAGATTGAAGGGATGAACATTGAGGAGATTTATAGCATTGGGGAAACTGTAAAAATTTACGATGAGGTTAATGTACAACCAACATACTTTTTTTCGTAATGGAAACAACAGTTTTCTCCACCCCCTCAGACAATGGATGAACGTTTGGTGTTTTTCCAATGATTTCAAATGGGTGTTCTACAAGTTTTTTGTGATTTTTTGCGTCAATAGATGGATGAAGTTACATTGATGTTGCAACAAAAACCACAAAATTTTTCCATGGCATTGACTAACGATGCTGGGTTGTGGTTTCGACATATAAAAATGGGTCATTAAAGTGATGAAAATCCAACGAAAAAATTTAAATCAGTGTTGTGTCGGTAAATTGACAATATTTTGTCAATATGTCACCAAACAGTCATCATAATTTGTAGTCAAATATAGTAGTTCTTGCAAGAAATAAATCATAAGAATAATCATTATACGTCATCATTATATATATACATGACCATGATATACATAAAAACATAAAGCATAATAATAATAAATATCATCACCTAGGTCTGTAGGATGATCCATAGGAATATCAAATGCCTTACTTCTCTCCTTGTTCTCTTGGACACTGGCACATGCATACTGAGACCTTGTAACTTGTGTGGGAACTGTATCTCTCCATGCAGGCCTAGGAGGACTAGCCTCACCCTTGTCACTATCTTCACTCATAGGCTGGATATGCTCATCCTTTATCTCCTCATTATCCTCCTCCCACTCATAGTCACTATCCTCCCCTAACTCCTCATCCCCCTTTGGGAATAGATCTATTGGATCTACCCTCCTTCTTTACTCATTTTCCTCCTCCCCTGGATTTGGTAGAGGTCCTACGAAGCCCATAGGATAGTCCATAGGAAAGATAGATCCTGGTCAAACCACCTCCCACCACTTGTCCTACTCTTGTGTCATGTTGACATAATCTACATCAGAGACTGGGGTCACGTCTGTCTCCTCCTCCTCTACATTGCTTGGGATGAAATAATTTTCTATTAGCCATTTGAGGTCCCTTGATCGATTAGCGCTTTGTATTGACTGTCTATATGAATCTTGTAGCCATGATCGTCGTTGTACTAGCCTGAACTATCTCATGATGTGATCGTAGTAGAAGGGTCTCACTACGTGATCTCACCATCCTAGTAAAAGCATGTCCCTTTGTATCTACCTTAGCTACCCTGTAGTGTCTGACTAGAATAGATCAATCAAATAGGGCCTCTATACAATGTCCTCACTCAGTTTGTCAAATCTAACCCTCTAGAATAGTACATCATCGTGCTACCAAGCTTGTCTAAGGGGATAATTGAGTGTTCATGGGTATCCCAACATTGTGGAAATCAGGAATCTTGTAGGCCTGATGTAGGTTTAATGTGCTCTAGGATCCAAGTCTATAGTAGGTTACAGTGCAACATGCTATCCAACTCTTTGTAAGTGAACCAACCCAAGTCATAGTACAAGCGCGCTAGTATGCTTCAACCCCATGTATAGAAGACACTATAGTGATCCATGTCTCTAATCATGTGCACTACCCCCCTTCGGATGTGCTCTACGACCATCAGGGACTAGTGTCAGTGCTACTATAAAATTTAGGATGCATCTTACTAGTGGTGAATGTGCATGAAGAAGCCATGATAGATCAATGTGTGGTCCTACAATCCTATGGAAAACTTGTTTTCCTAGGAAATACTCAGTGTCAAACCACATCTCCTCAAAGCCCCTACCTTGTACTAGGAATACCCTCTCTCCTAGGATAGGCACTCATAGTATGTAGTATATGTCTTGTAGTGTGACCATCATTTCTCTTTTTAGTAGATGGAAGGTGCAAATGTTTGTATCCCATCTCTCTGCTAGCGTCATCAACATGGTGTCATGATATCGCATGGATAGCAAGAGATAGGCCCAGTACTAGAGACCCATCTCCTAGAGGATCTAGACATCCTCCTTAGGTAGATGATAAAAAAATTCTCAAATTTAGTTGAACATATGATCACCTAGGTGTTGGCACAATTAGGGTGTAGTCTACCATAAGAAAAGAAGAACAATGTCATTGAAAAAATCTAAAAATATTAATTTTTTTCTTTAATTTTCAAAAACTATTCTAAAGTTTCTCTAGGTAATCTTAATTAAAGATTTTAGAAACTTTATTCCTTAACTGGGACACTTTACAAAAAAGCAGGACACTTTGTGACAAGGTGGGACACTTTGCACAATCTAAAAAAGTGAAAGAAAAACCCTCCCTAGCCTATAAATTCATCTAAAATTTCATAAAACATAAAAAAATGATAAATAGAAGTAAAGAGAAGGAAAAATCAACTCACAATAGACTATAGCTTTCCCCGTGTGGCTGACTCTAGTAGAAGCTCAATCTATGGACGAGTGGATGGATGACTACTTGGCATGGTGGCTCACTCTACTCCAAGCTCACTTTGCAAAAGGTAAAAGATAAAATGAATATAATTTACCTTCTCTTTTATATTTTTATACATGCATTTGTAGGTCACTTTTTGTTAAAAACAAAAGAAGTGCTTTTTATTTAAATTAACATATTTTGAGCTAGCGAACTTTGTTTGTGATATCGTTTATTGTGTTGGAATCATGGTTCCATTCCCATTCTCATCACATGTATATCATCAGGTGGCATGGTACTTGGAAATTCCCTATGATGGATTTTTCTAGTTTGATGTGGTTGGATTGCTACCTTGATTCCACCTCCATCAAGCAAGTGGAATCAAGGGGGCCATACATCTACCCATGAATGTAATTTTCTAGCCAGGTTAGATAAGAGGATTACTTTTGAGCTACTAATGAATCTATGATGAAGGATATGGTTCCTAGCATTTTTTTTTACAAGTAACTATAGTGGGGGATCCATTCTCCCTAACGAATCTGTGAGTATCATTTTATAAAGTTACTTGTTGAAGTACTTTAGCTTGCATATGCACGTAGTGTCATATGGGCACTAAAGTGGGGGATAAATTTAGTGTACAAAATACATAACTTTGAATTTTCACACTTAATTAGGACCTATTTTGGCACCCCTTGCATTAAATTCCCTTTAGGTCACTTGGGCCCCTAAAACCCCCTTTTCTTCATTCCAAGGCATATTTCAATCACAAACCTAACCAAAACCCATAAAAAATTGTTAACCTTGGTAGCCCACCTTTCAAAGTTGCAAGTTAAACCTTGTGGGACCAAGATGCCCTTGGTAGCGTCTTAAGCCCAGCTACTTTTTTTCAGGAATTCTGAGTTGAAAATGAAAATATTTGAATTTATTTGGCATATTGTTGGCCTTTGGGATCTAATAATCAGGTTATTAGATGGGAATGCCTATAAAAGTAAGATTCACAACACATTTTCACCTAAGTAAGTTGAAGCAAGTTTGAAGGAGAGTTTCAAGTCTTGAAATAGTCTTCTAGTGTTTTTGTAGGTTCTTCAAGTCTATTTTCAATTCAAGGTCTAGTATTTCCAAAGAATAATAATGGATTCCTAGGGAGGATCATGAGAGATTCTAGGTTGGAGATGAAAATAGCCATTCTTCCAAGCCTAAGTACTTGTTTCTTGACTGATTCCATCTTCCATTGTTGTTCTATTTTCTTCCAAAGGAAGGTACATTTCATGCTTATATCCTATTAAAGTGATTAGAGATCTCCTTTATAGGTCATTTTCATTTTCATTTTAGGAATGCTATTCTAACACATTTGAATAGGGTTTCTCCATGTTCTAGCTTGCATAATCTTAGACACACTTAAGATTAGGGAACACACACATTTCCATTTCCAAATCTATGATTTTCATCAAGGTTTAAATAAAAAATAAGGGGTTTGACCAAGGAAAACCCCATAAAAAATCAATCCAATTTCCTTTGTTTTGTAGGTTCAAATTTGAAGACTTGGTGTAGAAGGAAGTATAGACCTTGAATCTTGAGATCACACTTTCAAATTTCAAAAATTTAGATCAGGACTGAAACAATAGTAAGGGAATCTTAGTCCTCTAGGTGGAATTTTGCAAAGATAATTTTGGATCCTATTTTGAAATTCGAAGATTCTGCATCTGCCCCAAAATTCAGAAATACGACTAAGACAATAGTAAGAGCATCTTTTTCCTCCATAGCATTTTTTGACAACTTCTTTTCAAATTCAAAATCCTCACAACATTTTTAGACTTCCTAGTTACACATATCCTAACTTCTTGTTCCATTATTTCATCATTTGCATCATTCATTTATCTTACATTATTAGGTTTTGTGAATTGAATGCTTATTTATCTTTTCCGAGCATTTGCTTGGTGTTGAACCCCTAAAATCTTAAAGAACCCCCTCCTAGGTCATCTTTGTTGAGAATTGACTCACCTTGTGAGGTTAATAGTTAATCCAATTGAGACTACTAGGACATTATTGAATAATTTTGGGAGAAAATTGATATCAACAAAACCATAGATTTTAAAGGTGTGAAATGTTGTCTCTTTTGCTCAATTAAGGTTTTTAACATAATGGAAAGAGATAGATCCACACATCAAAAATCTAGGTGGTTCACTCAAACTAAGGTATGAAAGATGGAATTATCACTAAATGAAGATAAGAGATGAAATTGATTGATTATAAATGCAAAACTAATGAAATTGAAGTGTTTGAAAACACATTATGTAATGCAAAAACACCTAGAAACGAATTGTAAACCGCAACATAAATGGATAAAACTGAAAGTATGCACTTGAGATATTGATGAAGACTGGAAATGACTTCTAGAATTCTAATGATCCTAATTTTTAGGCCTAGTAGGACTCATTCATCATTTTGGGTGAATTAGTCCTAGTTCTGTGAAACTATTCTAGAGCCTGTTTCAGACAAATGGGTGTCCAAAAATGCAGAAATCCAAAATCAGGCTTGGTAGTGGGACTCATTTTCCACCCATGGTGACTAATTCCACTTTTGAATTTTTGAAGATTCAAAGGTGGAAACAGGAGCCTTTGGTTTGCACTTTTTACTTCTCTAGGTGTATGGTTCTGAAACTATAGGATTCAGGTTTGAAAGTGAATTTTTGTGGGTATTTTGACTTATCTAATCAAGAGACGACTTGAACAAATTTGCAATGCAATCTTCAATGATTTATAAGCCTCCAAGATACCTAAATTTGCAAACACACAAGACAAGAGAGAGAAATGTTGAATGTCAGGGCATGAGGGTTTTCCTTGGTCTAACCCCTTTGTAGGTAATTAAACCAAAATGAGAAAAGGATGCAATGAAGCATGAAACAATTAATTCAATACCTTTCCATGATGTTTGATCTTCAATTTCTACAAAAAAATGAAGAATTTTACCTTAAATTTCTTAGGAAGCTATCTTGATGACTTGCAATGATGAAACCCTAAATTTCTTAACTTGAAAGAGATGATAGATAGTGAATGAATGATAAGAGATGTGTGAATGAGTTATGAGATGAATGATGGTTAAAATGGATAGAAAAACACTTATTTACAAACACTTATGCCCTAATTACCCAATAATACATCACAGGCTAACGTAAGGTCTTTTTGAATAAAAACCTAAAAGAAATTTTAAATTATTTTGAATTTGGAGCCAAGAGGGACTTAGTTGCCACCCATGGGAAATGGGTTCCACTATAGGCTTGTAAGTGGGTGTCAGAAATTAAGTTGCATTTAGTGTTGTTTGTCAGGTTTACATTCAAAAATACACTTAATTAAGTCCTATGAGTGCATAAAGGGGTCAAATAAATCATAAGAAAGGTGTAAATAGTGATAACAAGCTTCGAAAAGTGTGCAAGCTTATTAAAATAATTTACAACACTTTAAAATAGCACTTGATAAGTGATGAAAAGGTGATTTTTGATGAATTATAATAAGAAGAATCTAGAAAAGTGTAGAAATGTGTTACAACACTTCACAACACCTTTGCAAGACATTGGTAAATGCATTTGAAAGGGTCTAAGACCTAGTGTGGATGTGGAAAACACCTCACAACACCAAATCAAGGCCTTATTAAGTCCAATTTGTCATCAATTATTCCCAAAATCAAGCAAGTTTCCTTTTTTCTATGGTACATTTAGCCCCCACTTTAGTGAGAGGATGAACTTGCTTCAAACTCACACTAAAGTAGACATTCAAGAGAGATCTGAGTGTACATATTTAGATGACAAAGAATGAAAAAGATCAAGAAGGAAGTCAAACCATCAAGATACACATTCATGCAATGGAAAGAACTAGGAAGAAGAGAAAGATGAAAATGAAAATGTGGATTAAGCCTCAATCATTTGTCCAACTAGTTCTAGATTAGATCTAAAAAAAAAATTGAAAAGAAAATGCATACTCATTTTGGGGGGATAGAACTCTTGGCTAGTCGTTGGGTGAGAAAGTCCAAAAGGTGAGAAACATATGCTAGAGTGGTATGTATTTAAAAAAAAAATGGTGGCTATGGGGAAAGTCATGCCTTGGAATTGTCTTCCCACTCAACCATACCAAAGTTATACATCTTGATAACTTTAATAAGGTGCGACAAAGGAAAATGATTTTTGAGCTCTATTAGGTAAGAAAAACTTCGCATGCTTGACACTCATAGACATTGTTAATGCAAAATAGTGCAAGGACTGTTCAAGGGATTTTTCTTAATTCGTGCAAGGTCTCATCTTAGGGAACATTGTGCTTAATGTTTCCAAGAGAGGATGTGTCAAAAGAAGTATCACACTCATGGATGGAATCAAGACCAATGAATCCACCAAGAAAAGGACACATTGCAAGTAGAAAGAAATCATACAATGAAATTTTCAAGTGGTGATGTGTGCCCCCACTTTAAAGTGGTTGCAAACATTAGTACTATGAAAAATTGCTTTAAACTAGAAGAAGAGGACATGAGAGCTTACTCAAAAATCCCTATTCCAAGTCATGTGTATCCAATAAGCTACATCATGAAAATGGCAGTATGTCACATGCGAGCCAACTTAAGGCATGTTTTCCACATCCCAAGCTTGCCATTATATGGTCATGAAAGGTTAACAACTAGCCAAAGGAGGCAATGACATATGACATACAAGGAAAAGGCTACTTAACCCCTTGCTCACACTTAGTGTAGGACAAGGATGAGCCAAAATGGTTGATAAGATGCAAGGTAGAGTGAAAATCAATATCAATTAGAGGAATTAGGTTCCCCTAGAGAGGGAAGCAAAATAAACTCCCTAATATGTTGAATTTTAATACTCAAAGCCTTGCATTCATTTGTGGAATGGCCATTAACTCTATGATAGACACAAAATGAATTTTCTAACAAAATTTATTTTGAGTTCTTGGAGGGAGAGATATCAAGTGATCTTTGAGGACTCTCGACAAGATACCCTCTTGATGAAGAGAATTAATTTCTATTGTTGGTGGAAAAGAGATGTCTTGCTTATTACAAGATGTCATACCTACGCAAGGTTCTTTATATTGGAAGGTTTTTTTCACTCTTATAGGAGGAGGGGGAATATATTGAATGCAAATAATTAGTCTTGTGAGATTAAATTGACATTAAGTGAAGGTGTATTTATCTTTTGGATGATTTGTAAAGGATAACAATCAACACCACTAGTTTTTATCATTTTAGGATGCTTTATAGTTAAGGTTGAAGTAGAAGAATGTGTTTTGAGAGTGTTGGTTTTGATTGAATGCTTGGAAATGTCTATCAAAGGGAAATAACCAAGACCATAAGTGGCTTTTTGTGTGATAGGGTCTATAGGGTGGTGGATACCTTGTTCATGAGCACCAGATCCTTTTCCACTATATCCAAGTTGTTTCATAAGCTCATACCCTTTTTCATAGTTTTTGATCAGTTTACGGTTGGTGAGAAGCGTTGTCAAAGGTGGTCGTGTAGTGTATTTTTTTGTCTAAAGTGGTTGAGGTGGATGCTTTTGAAGGGTTGTTTGATTTTTCATTTCCACTATTTTAATCTTTGTGTATGATCTTGTACTTTCCCATGAATTCATGTTTGAAATCTAAGGAAACCCAATCATCTTCTAATAGTTGCATGACTTTTTCAATATGTTTTTCTTTGTTGTTTTTTTGTACGGGTTCCATTGGTGTAGTTGATTTTGATGTGTTTAATTAATTTTCTTTTATTTTTCTCAAGATGTAAGACACTATCAGGTTCAAGATGAACGTCAAGTGTGTGGACTGTGTTGTTGGAGATTTATTTCAGTTTGCGATGAAGAGTGGAAGGTACACCTTCCATTGCATGAATCCACTATCTACCTAAGATAAGATTGCATGAAATTTATAAGGCATAACATGGATTGGTGTATTCAAGGTTGTCACTCTAATGGTAAGATGTATAGTGATTACCCCTAGTGATTTCTTTTTGACATTGCCAAATCCCTTAATAGATAGAGAATTAGGGTGAATGGTGGATTGATCAATGCCAAGCCTAGCCAGAAGGGTCACACTACACACATTAAGAGTGGAACCAATATCTAAAAGAGTTATCTTTATCCCTTTTCATTTGTATTGCACTATGATCATGAAAGGATAATGTTTTTTTTGCACATCCAAAGAGGGGAGTTCTCTTTGTTCGAAAACAATGTCAGTGTTTAGGCCTTGAATCATAGCTGCTATATCAGTTGGTGTAACATTAGAAGGGACAAGAACTTGTTGTAAATTTGTTTGGATCATTTTGTGATAGTGAGGGGAGGCTTGAATAAGGTCCCAAAATGATATCTTAGTAGGAGTATTCTTAAGTTGCTTGACAAGATCATAATCCTTTCGACCTCGCAAGAAAGGGTTAGGTGTTATAGGATTAGGAAATGGTAATAGTGTCAGGGTTGGTTGCGGATTGTTTCAAGTGTTATAGATATTAGAAACAGTATTATGAATTGGTTGTCGCTACACATTATTCTAAGGAGGGTACAGGATAAGCTCAGTTTTATTTGAAGTTTGTTGTTTGTGTGAAGATGGGTGGAGAATGAGAGGGTTGTTAGGATGTCCCATGGGCTACTTATGAGGTCCATTGATAGAAGAAGATCCAATGGACACTTGTTCATTCATAACCTCAGTGGTTTTGGTTTGATGTATCTCTAATAAATGGAAATTGAGAATCACCATTTTATCTAAGACATATAATTATTGTTGCCTTTTTCTAGCACCATGATATTCTCCCTAGAAGGAGAGTTTTTAGGGGAACAACAAGCCACATGTTCTTGACAAGTAATTCTTGGTTATTCCAAAATGACTTCATCACCAATATGGGAATGATAAATGATGGGATTAGCAAGAGGGGGATCATTATGGGAAGGTGTTAGTTGAGTGTCCATTGTCTTTAAGGTCTCATTATCTTGTGCCATATTATCTACCCTACTAGGAGATCTTGTAACATGTTCATCTGAGATTAAAGTTTGTAAAGTAGCTTCATCACAAGTTGGGAAGGCATCAAGAGAAGTACCACAATGGTTTTCAAATATATTATCCCAAATGGGAGGAGCATTAGGGAAGGGAGGATCAAGGGTTTTATGATTCTTAATAGGGATGTCTTCTAACACCTACCTATCATATTTACATCAAGGAGGGATATTAGGAGATGGAAAAGTTTTATTTTCATGGTTATGGAGACTAGGTTGGGTGATATTTAGAAATGTGTTTATGATCTCGTGTTCTTGGGTATGTGTAGGATAATGATTGTCCAAAAAGTGGCAATATGATGGGCATGTGGCTGATGACTATTTTTTTACCCAAAATTGATGAAACAAAAAGGGTTTTTAAAGGAGATTCTCATATTTCCACCAATATAAATTATGTTTTACTTTTAATTTAATAAGTAATTATTATTCATTTTCTATTCAAATTATGACTAAGGCCCTGATTGATAGGTTGATTAAAAAATATCTATAACTTTCAAACGGTATCACATTTTTTGAATCCAAAACATGCATCACATTCTATGCTTCGCATACTATTGGATTAAAAAAATAAAATTTGAAGTTCATGAAGTTTTTTCCGAGTTAAGGTGGTCAAACATACGATTTTTTATATTTTTAAAAAAATTGTAATAAAAAAATCATAATTAATTATTTACTTGGAAAAAAATTACAAAAAAATATGCATCACATTAGGACATGATTCCTCTACTTATATCTAAAATATTATAATTTTTTTTTTATCATTTTATCATGGTTAGGGTGGTCAGACAGACACCTACTTCTTATTTTTTCCCTGAAATTTAAGTACTACTACATTGAAATTTCAAATTTTCACCAAATAGTTTTTTTTTTAAACATACCTAGTAGTTTAGAAACTACATTAAATTTTCTATAGATTCTATTCTTACACATTTTTAAAATAATATAGATAACTTATTCAAATTTTTACATCAAGTTGCCTAACTCTGATTTTTCTAAATTTTTTGCCACTTAAGGGCCTGTTTGTTCCATGATGATCCTGCACATACCCTCTTGTTGTCTAACAACTTCCATAGGAGAATGAGGAGATGGAAAATTAAGACCCTCGAGACTTGTAACTTCCTTCACCAAGATACCTTTGTCACTAATAGGAGAGGTATCAGGAGAAGAACAAGTATGTGTGTTATGATTGTCTACACCTCCATTCACACTAATGGGTAATGTAAGGGTTTAATCAAAGCTATGACTAACATGTTCCTCATTGTTGTAATCAAAATTAAACTCATAAGAGGGGATATTGTGCTTATAAAATTCATGTTTAACCAAATCAAAGACACATCTTGTGAAAAAGAACATGCTATGCAAAAGTAAATAAAGTGCAATGCAATGATTTATATGTAATTTAACAAAGTTGTTGATTATAGTATGCAATAATTTGAAAAATGAAATATTGGATATGTAAATTTGAAATTAAACAATCCATGAAATGAGCTAATTTAAGCTATATCTAATGAAATGCATATTAAAGAAACTCAACTAACTAATATAGGTAGGTAATGGCACCAAATAGAAGGTGAAAAATAGGGGTTTTAGTCCTCTAAAGGGTAGTTTCAGGGGTGCAAAGGGATGATTCACCCAAGGTGGTGAATCAATCCCAATATGGATTTTTTTTAGAATTTTCACAAAATTTTGGAGTGAGTTTGATGTTTTCTGAGTGCTATAATGTAGACCTAAGTTAAAAATGCAGAATTTTAGAAAATTAAAACAAATTTAGATGCCAACAATGCAACCTAAATGCACTTTCTATGAATGCAAAATTTGAAACCTAGGATGCCAATTAACTAATGCAAACCCTAATACAAAGTCAATACAAGGATAGAGCTATGATGAAGGACCCCATATCATAAACTAGTGTATTCGAAAAGCGGGTTCACCAAAATGAACCATAGATTTTAAAGATGTGAAATGCTATGTCTCTTGCTCAATTAGGGTTTTTCACCTAATGGAAAGAGATCTATCCCACACCCAAAATCTAGGTGGTTCACTCCAACTAAGCTATGAAAGATGGAATTATGACTAAATGTAATGATCTAAATGTAGCTAAGTGATGAAATTGATTGATTATAAATGCAAAACTAATGAAGTGTGAAGTGTTTAAAAACACAATGTTTAATGCAAAAACACCTAAAAATGAATAGTAAATCACAAAAGAAATGGATAAAACTGAAAGTGTGCACATGAGATATTGATGAAGACTGGAAATGACTTCTAGAATGCTATTGATCCTAATTTTTAGGATTGGTGGGACTCATTTGCCATTCTAGGCGAATTAGTCCCAGTTTTGGGAAATTGTTCCAGAGCCTGTTTTAGACAAATGGGTGTCCAAAAATGCAGAAAACCAAAATTAGTCCTGGTAGTGGGACTCATTCACCACACATGGAAAATTATTCCACTTTTTAATTTCTAAAGATTCAAAGGTGGAAATAGGAGCCTTTCATCTGTACTTTTTTCTTCTCCAGGTGTCTGATTTTGAAACTATCGGATTCAAGCTTGAAAGTGACCTTTTTTGGGTATTTTGACTTATCTAATGAAGAGATGACTTGAAAAAATTTGCAATGCAATCCTCAATTATTTCTAAGGCTCCAAGATTCCTAAATTTGTAAACACACAAGACAATAGAGAGAAATGTTGAATGTTAGGGCATGGGGGTTTGCCTTGGTCAAACCCCTTTGTAGGTAATTAAACCAAAATGAGGAAAGGATGTAATGAAGCATGAAAAAATGAAGTCAATACCTTTCCACGATGTTTGATCTTTAATTTTTGCAACAAAACATGAAAGATCTAACCTTGAATGTCTTAGGAAGCTATCTTGATGACTTGCAATGATAAAACCCTAACTTGTTTTACTTAAAAGAGAAGATAGATGATGAATGAATGATAAGAGATGTGTGAATGAGTTATGAGATTAATGGGGGTTAAAATGGATTGAAAAAAACTTATTTATAGACAATTATTCCCTAATTAACCAATAATACAATATCACAAATCAACATAAGGTTTTTCTTTATAAAAACCCAAAAGAAATTTTAAATTATTTTGAATTTGGAACCAAGAGGGACTTATTCACCACCCATGGAAAATGGGTCTCACAATAGGCTTGAAAGTTGGTGTTGGGAATTAAGTTGTATTTAATGTTGTTTTTCAGGTTTACATTAAAAAATACACTTAATTAAGTAGATTATGAGTGGATAAAGGGGTCAAATAAAGCATAATAAAGGTGTAAATAGTGATAGAAAGCCTAGAAAAGTGTGAAAGCTTGTTACAATACTTTACAACACTTTATAATAGGAGTTGATAAGTGATGAAAAGGTGATTTTGATATGAATTATAATAAGAATAATCTAGAAAAAATGTAGAAATTTGATACAACACTTAACAACACCTTCACAAGACATTGTTAGATGCATTTGAAAGGGTCTAAGACCTAATGTGGATGTGGAAAACACCTCACAACACCAAATAAATCCCTTATTAATTCCAATTTATCATCAATTATTCCCCAAATAAATCAAGTTTCCTTTTTTCTATGGTACATCAACTAATCACGACTTTTCCTAGTAATAATTTTCTTACTTCATGTGATGCATTTATAGCTTTTTGGTGTCATTAGGTGTGATGTACTTCAAGAGAATTATCTCTCTTATCATATTATATTCCTCTTAGTGGCTTGATGTGACACACTACATCCCCTAAGTTGTGAATCTTCTATTCTTTGATCTGTCCTCTCTTGGAGACATTAGGCACAATGCTCCCTAAGTTAAGACCTTACATGAACTAAGAAAAATTACTTTGAATATACCTTACAATACTTTTTCATTTACAATATCTATTATATGGCCACTTGCATAACACACTTTGCTTGCCTATGGTGCCATCTTGTTTGTTTATGGGTGTCAAGCATATGAAGATTTGCTTGCCTCATGAAACTCAAAGTTCATTGTTTTGTGGTACCTTATCAAAGTTATCAAGAGGTATAGATTTGGTACATTGTTGTGTGTATGGGAGCCAAACATAGCTGTCACTTTCCCATAGTCACTTGCTTCTCTATGTGAGTGCATACTGACCACGTGCATATATGTCTTGTTGGGGGCTCACCTAGAGGACAACTTGAGGTTCTACTAGCCCTTGTGAGTGCAAATTTTGTGTGCATAGTAGACATTGTGTTCCACTTGTAAAAATTCTTGGAAAAAAAACTTAGATCTAATCCACAACATGTAGGACAAACGGTTGTGGCTTTATCCACCCCTTTAAGTTTTTTTTTTTTGTTTTTTTTTCCCTTATGTCTTTGGTAGTGTATGATTGTGCCTTATTGTTTCTCCTCACATCATTTTCATGTGTGTTCTTTTGTGTCTATGTTGGTTTTTCATGGCTTACAAAACCCTCTTGATAATTTTCATCCTATCTAACTAGCATTAGTACACTTGAACCCCTCTTGATGTGGTTTGTCTACTTTTGTATGAGTTTGAAGAAAGTTCCTCCTCTCACTAAATTCAAGGCTAAATGAAGTGTATAAAAATGTACCCCTTTACATTTTCACACTTATTTGGGCCCTCCCTTCTAAAATTGGGCTTCTTTATGTCTTATTTGGTACTATTTTGCATCCACAAGCCTTAATTAATGCATCTTTCTAGGGATGATCCCAACATATATCAATTGACCAACCATAATTTAGTGATTTTGGATTGTATGGGTTAGATTTAGTGATATAGGACTAAAAATCCATATTGGGCATATCGGTCCCATCTAAGTTTCAAGCTTGGATCTAAATTTGGCATTAAACTAAGCATTTATTGAAAAATTTGTCCGAAGCTTAGCCTACGAGGACTCATATGCCACAACTAGTGTATGAGTCCGACTTAGGTTAGACCTATTTTAAATTAAAATTCTTGATTTGATTTTATTCTCCTCGATTTGATGTCAGCTTGTAGTGTTGCAATTTTGAGAAATTTGGCATAAAAGAGTATAAATACAAGGTTATTTCACATATTTTCTCCTAGCAAGATTTCAATTTATCTAGAAAGTTAAGTGATCTTATGATACTTCAAGTGATAACATTATATAGCATTCAAGAGGTGACTATCAAGAATTTTGGAGCTATATTCAAGAATCAAGCATCATGCCAAAGTCATCATGCATCATGTTTGTTTTTGAGCTAACATTTGTGATGTAGGTATCTCATGATTCAAGAAAGCATTCAAGTAAAGATCCACATTCATGCTAGCCATTATATACAAGTTTGCAACCTTTTGTTCAAGGATTTGGTGAGTTGCAACATAGTGTATTGTTCATTCATCATTCCTTCTTTATATTTGATTTCATTTCAAGTTTTGATTACCAAAACGGGGTTTGACCAAGGCACCCCTATCCACTAAGAAAATAACATATTTCCCTCTATTTGATTTTTTATTTACAGATCTAGATTGGATATCCACTGAATAGTAAGATTGGAGAAAATATTTCAAGGTTGTAAAGTTGTAAAAGTTGTCCCCATACATGCAAGATCATAGATAGTCACCTACAGGTTGTGATATAGTGTTTTAGAAATAGAGATTTGATAGGAGGGAAGCTACAAGAAAGCAATAGATGATATCTAATTTTTGGAGAAAACTTGATAGTAGAACTAAATCACCACTTGTGGTGTATGAGGCCCAGTATACCTATTTTCACACTTTTTTTGTAGATCTCGATTCAACAGTTCCAAATTTTAGTTTTGACCCAAAACCCTAAACTGGGAGTAAATCACCCCTACTAGCATATGAGTCCCTGTGTGGATCAAAAGTAAGAATTTCTAGGATTTTAGACCTTCATTCAAGTCTCTTCAATTTCCAAGTGCACCTCTGTTCTTTCTTAGTTTAGTATTTTGATTTGAATTCATTTCTAGGACACCTTATTACAAATCTCTTTCCCTCATTCCATCCTAGGATTGAGATATTTAGGGTTTCCTTGAGTGAAATTTGTAGGAAATTGGTTCTTCTATGTCCTAAAATAAACTTATGAGATTTACTTTTGAGGTTTCATATATATTGTGTATTTCTCTTCCATACTATTTGTTTTCATGATAATTTGTTGTCTTCTTGTATAGTGTTTTATGTGTGTTTGGTTTCATATTTGAAAGGGAGAGGCTCCCTTTTCATCAAGGTATTTGGGGAATAATAAGAAGTATTTTTCTATTGGTAAACCTACACATGAGGTTGAAAAGGAAAAACAAGACCTATAGCTAGGAGTTGATGATCACGAAGAGCTAGGATAGTAGGATGAGAGACAAGTAAGAGGTGTTAATCATGAAGATACCACTAATTTTTCCAATGAACTCTAATTTTTGGCTGAATATGAGGATAATATGGGAATAAATATGTTAACAAACCTCTTGGGATAGCAATATGAAAGGGGGAAAATTGTTGCTTCTTCTATGCTTGGGAGATAGAATAACAATCTTCACACTCTCTCATTCAAGGATGGCCCTAGAGATCTCAATCCGATGGGGGAAGGAGAAATAGATCTTGCAATAGAGATGTCCTAGGTGTTGATCATAAACCAATGAGGGGTTCACCACCAAGTTAATACTTGGAAAGAAAAATGTAATACAAGATGAAATGCTTAACCCTAATATGATGCAATGCTTTACTAAATGACCTAAAAAAGTATGTAAAACAGAACAAAAAGTTGTAGGATGGAATGTGTATACCTTGAAACCTAAAGAATATTTAATGAGGCTATAAAAAAATGGAAATTATAAAATTTTCACCTACTAGGACTCATAGACTAGGCTGGGTGAATCAATCATACTCTAGATTTTTGTGCAGAAATAAAAAATCTAGCAAATGGGTGTCTGAAACTGTAAAAATATAAAAAATGACCTAAACTAGGAATCATATGCTAGGACTAGTGTATGAGTCTAGTTATGGTTTTTTGGAACTTCAAACCTTGAATATGGTCTTTAATGTTTTCTCTTTCTCCTTGATTTGATTTCCAAATCTAAAATTACTCATTTTGTACTTGTAAGTGACTTTTTGTGAAGATGACAACCTTGTGACAACTTGATGACTTTCACTAACCTTGAAACCAAATCTTCAAAGGATCCTCATGTATTCAAAGAACCTAGATCTGTAATCACAGAAAGAGAGAAAGAGAGAGAAAAAGTGTTGATTGTTATGGAATAGGGGTTTGTCTTGGTCAAAACCCTTGTAGGTAATTAAACCAAATGATGAGATAATGAAATGAATGCATGAAACATGAAACAAAGAACATGAATTATGGACAATGATACCTTGAATGATTTCTTTTAAATGATGTCTTGTAAATATACAACTCAATATGAAATGGCCATGAAGGATGTAGATCTTGATCTTGAAAATAGGTGTAGAACAATGTTTGATCTTGGATCTTCAATTCTACATCACAATATTAGCTCAATAACATGCTTTGTTCTTTGAATCATTTACATTATGATGGATCTTGAATTGCTGCAACAATTGATGAAGAATTTTTCTCTTGAATGCCTTAGAAATGCTCTTGTAAACTCTCTTAATGCTCTTGTGAAGTCTTGTAATGCTTAACTCTTGCTTTCTTGACTTGATATCATGTAGGCTTAGTATTTCTTAGGTTAAATAAGGATTTGGAAGCTTATTTATATAGGAAATCCATCCAAATGACTGTTTATTACATCTCAAAGGTTGACATAGAATAAATTTGAATTTAAAACCATGTTTTCTTGCTTAAATCCTTAAAAATAGGCCAAATGGGACTCATACACACCACTTTTGGCATATAGGCCCCACTTGGATGGGACTCATACACCCAAGGTGGTGAATGAGTCCCATAGGGCCTATTTTGATTGCGAGAGTATTAGGGAGATGATAAATTAAGTCTATTTGAGGTCCATGTCATAATTTTGGTTGAAATATACCTCAAGATGCATAATATGGGGTCATAGGGGCCTATTAATGATGATATATATATATATATATATATATATATATATATATATATAATGCAATATGGCCCAAAAGTCAATGTGAAAGTGTAAATAAATACACTTTACAACATTAAATTAAGGAAAATTGAGGTCTATTTAGCTTAGAAGAGCCCAAAAATCCCTTGTGAATGTGTACAACACATTATAACACTAGATTAGGTCCATTTAGTTCACAATCCTCCTATATTTAATGTGAAGGTGTAAATACATATACTTTATAACATTAAATTAAGAAAGAGTTAAGTTAATTTAGCTTTAAAAGGGCCCAAGACCTAATGTGGAAGTGTAGAACACCTCACAACAATAGATCAAGGAGACATTAAGTCCAATTTATGATTAATTATTCCAAAATTAAGTGTGAAAATGTGAATGAGGATTATTTTTGACAGTACACAAGACATCAAGAAAGAAATTAAAGGGAGTAAAAAACTCAGAAAGCCTGCCAAGAACCAGCATGCACCTTTATTATCTTATGCTTCTTTAATCAAATCATATTTCAACAACCTAATACAAGAACATACTATTATGCCTTAAAGTGGAAACAAACACAATTTAATTTCCCATACATTAGTTCCCTTAGAGGAAAGTTGATGTAGTTTTAGATCTAAGAAAATTTTAGCAACATAACAACATGCAAATTAGCATTTCAAGAATGAGAAACATGAAGAATAGAAGAAAGATAGCCAAAAGAGAAGAAAAAATGGTAAACATGGGGAAAACCCTTTTAGGTTTTAAAACCCAACATTCGAAAGAATCAAACCAATATATTAATCTGTAACAATATGGTTACAATACACTTTTAGGCTCACAACCTTAACATGGAGACTACATCTTGCTCTTTTGGAGGAAAATTTACATCACTTCGATACCTACAAAACTATCACACAAACCCACTCCAAGACATCAATATATAGAGAAACACAAGCATGAAGGTAGCTTCTAGAGCAAGCTCCATGTGGCACATTTTTCCAACTCATAGTTGACTCTTATGACACTTTTCTAATGATTCCTTACCCCCCTTACATTCCTCCATACTTGGGTGCCCGAAATTTATCCAAAATAGCTATGATAGATGCTCTTATACACCTTACAACTATCATAGAATCTGTCATATATAACAACACTTACAATTGTAAGAGAATCTGTCATAACTAACTAATGATAAATGATTCTCTTACAACTTGTCATAGTTAAACTTAGTTTCCTAGATTCCTCATGCAAAGATTCCATCCAACACTTTTCCAACTTGACATAGAATTTATCTCTTATGTGTCATAATATCATCATAGGAATCCATCATAAGATCTCCATGATAATCCATCATCAGATCACCATAGAATCCATCAAAGATGCTGACACATTTCAATGTAATCTTCCCAAAGTGGGATGCCTAGATTTTCTTGTGGGGACCAAGTATGTGCAGGATTATCATGGAAAAAATCAAATTACTAGGTTTGTTTAAGTTAAAAAAATCAAAAAAATCAGAGTTAGGCAACTTGACGTAAAAATTTGAATAAGTTATCTTTATTATTTCAAAAATATGTAAAAATAGAATCTATAGAAAATTGAATATAGTTTCTAAATTACTAGGTTTGTTTAAAAAATAAATAAATCTATTTGGTGAAAATTTTAAATTTCAATGTACTAGTACTTAAATTTCAGGGAAATATAAGTAGGTGTTTGTTTGACCACCCTAACCACAATAAAATGATAATATATTTTTTATAATATTTTAGATATAAGTAGAGGACTCATGTCCCGATGTGATGTATATGTTTTTGTAATTTTTTTTCCAAACAAATAATTAATTATTATTATTCTATTACAACTTTTAAAAAATATAAAAAGCTTGTATGTTTGACCACCTTAACTTGGTCAAAACTTCATGAAAAAACTTCATGAAATTTGATTTTTTATTTTTTTAATCCTATAGTATGTGAATCATAGAATGTGACACATGTTTTGGATTCATAAAATATGATACCATTTGAAAGATGTAGATGTTTTTCAATTAATCTATCAATCAGGTCTTTAGTCGTAATTTGAATAGAAAATGAATAATAATTACTTATTAAATTCAAAGTAAAGCATAATTTATATTGGTGGAAAGTTAAGAATCTCCTTTAAAAACCCTTTTCATTTCATCAATTTTGGGTAAAAATAAAGTCATCAGCCACATACCCATCATATTGCCACTTTTTGGCCCACCATGATCCTACACATACCCAATGATAACATTCATGTCACATCCCATGCCACCTCCTAATATGTTGACAACTCACCGTGCCAAGTCATATTAGATGATAAATTAATATGAGAAAGAAATTACAACATATGCATTAATAAATTAATATTTTAATGCTAGGAAATTGCAAAGGTTGAGACACCTAAATTCCCAACAAGAAAGAGGTGATATAAATGAAGATTTAATATTTTCATTTGATGAGCTTCCTTATTTTGTTGATGAAGATGACAGTAGCATTTGAATTCCAATTTCATCATGAGTCTTAGAATATATAAAAAGATGAAAATGGGAATGAAAAGATGTTGGTTTGTGAGGAGACAAATGAGGATAGAATTGTTTTGCAATATACATATGAAGTTGACACACATAAAAAGAGTTCAAAATAAGTCCTCTTATACAAAAAGAAGGGAAGAGGTTGAAAAATACATATTGTTGGATGATTTAGAGGAATTTTTATCAAAATTTGGCATCAATCCAACACCTTTAGAAGAAGAAAATTATGAACAACAGGAATATAAGGTAGAAATATTTATGTTTTTGCCAAAACAATCACAAGAGATGGTATTTACAAGTCAACCAACTAATGAGGTAACATATCACAAGCAAGAAAATAACAAGGAGAGTTCAAAGTTTTTCCTTTCAATAGGATGTCCAATCAGAAATCTAGCTCGAATAGAGGCCATTAAAGTACTACAAGTCATGCTTGTACGCAAGCATGAAATTGTAGTTGAAGAAGGCATTCAACCTACTTATCCACTTCAAAAAATTATTATAAATAACTAACATGAAAAGGTAAGTAGATGTAATTTCAATCTCCAAATGTTATTACAACCATTCGTTAAAATTTTTTATGATCTCTAGTTTCTCTTGGCTATGCCTAAGCATGTGAAGGATTGTAAACTCATGAAAAAAGGAAGTTATTTCAAGGAACCAATTAATGATTTCACTTAAGTGGCCTTGTTATTAGTTTGGTTATGTTAGGATAATATTTTTTTTCAATTCAATAAGTGTTGATGCACATGGATAGTTTGTCTTTTGTTTAAGTGGAAAAGCACAATTAGTTAGGGGTTTAGTGATGCAGTACTATGGTTTCACCAACTCAACTTCATTGCAACTTGATTCCACAAGGCTTAAAGACACCAAAATACCAAAACATGGTTCTATAATTTACCATACCCTAATACACCTTTAAACATCTTGATTTTGATGGAAGTAAAGCAATAACATTTTCTTACAACACTAATTTATCTGACTTTCAATTGCTTGCACCCATGACACAAATTGCTTATGGCATTCCACAATAGAAAAAATGGCTATATCTTTTCACCCTGATTGGATCTCCAAATACCAAATACATTTTTAGGAACCAATTATAGCCTTATTGAATTTACTACAAACTCAAGTGTTGTTTCTTTGGAAAGATTAAGCCTAAAATTGACTGTCTTGTAGAAATGGGCTCCAAATAAGCCTAATTTACAAAGAATTATCACATAATTCACTCAAAAGCCTAAAATAACCATGGAAATAATTTCAAAAGGTTATAAAATACCAAATAATCAATTTTTAGTGCTTGAAAGACTCCTTGATGCATCAAAATATCAAACCCTCACTCTATGCCATTTTGGGTTAAATAAAATAGGGGTGTATAATGGTTCTCAGCTTTCCAAACCTCAAGAATCCTTGAAAATGCTTCAAAATTCTTGAAATATGTCTACACATTCTATTCTAATCATCTCCCAAGGTTTAGTACTTGGTTTTCACAAAACCCTAGCCTTGTGGCTCTTGAATTTGCTTCAAAATCACTCTTTTCCATGCTAGGGCCTCCTTGAAACCTTATCAAATGTAAACATACACCCCTACAACTTTTTGATCTCAAATAAAATGTTAAAATATACCTCCAAACCAAAATACATGAGCTTTTACTAGTTAAAATGAGAGTTATGTATTTTTTTGTGCTTGTTGCCCCTAGTTCTGAATTTTCAAGCCACCTGTAAAGAAATTAACATGTCTTTTGCATAAATCAATGAAATAGGATGAAACCAATTTAATTAGAAACTATATTCAAAATAATTTCACCTTAAATCAAAGACAAGTGGGATTTATATCTATACATGGCCATACAAGGGCTTGCAATTAGAGAAAATGTTGTAAATGGACAAAAAATAGCTTGTTTCTTATTCAATCCTTCCTTAAAACCACACTTGTTCCTTTACAATGATGAAAATGGACTTTTTAAAGGCTTTACAACTTCCCCATCATGAGAAAATACTTTAACATTGTTTTGACAACGTTTGCAATATTTGAAAAATGAACTTAAAATGACTCCCTAGGACCCATAACATCCTAAATATGGCCTCTTGGGCCTTATTATATCATTATCAAATCAACCTTAAACTAAAAATATAAAGTTTCCTCATGAAGGCATGAACTCTATCAGGTGCTCCTGCACCATACTCCCGACCAAATGAATTTCCAAGCCCTATTGGATTGAAGGTAATGATTGTTATTTATCTTTAAATGCTTC
>VDFB02271502.1:243418-376714 GCA_007258455.2 Sequoia sempervirens | reverse complement strand
ATATATATATATATATATAAACCATGCAATTAACAAATATGTTATGATCGAGCAGTGTTCAAGATGCTAGCCCTTCCTTTGTTATTCATAAAGGCTTAACTCTCAAATATAGAAACAATGGCGTATTCAAATCCCACAAGGCATTGATGTAGTGAGTTTCTCAAACTCCATGAGGCATTGAAACAGTGGTGTAGTCAAATCCCACAAGGCATTGATGTAGTCAATTGCTCAAACTCCATTTTACATATTGGGAAAAGACACAACCTTTTTTTTTTGAAATTTTAAACCACGACATGAAAACCATTAATAGTTGATAGCCATGCATTAGCATGGGATGTAAACTATACACATTGCATTGGTTCCTCATTCAACTTCATTGCAGATGTGCTGCTCGGGAAGGAGGATGAAGGATAATGAGAGTGGGTGTGTGGATATCCTTCACGTACACCCTAAGATGTAGCACAAGTGTTTCTAACTTTAGGTTGGACTCGGTATAAATACTTTCCACACTCTAATCTATTACCACCCATACCTAAAGATTAACATTATTATTTAATTACCATAAATTTCTATTAATTAAATTTAACAATAAGCCTTCAATAATTATCATCATTGATTGCTCAAAGGAGAAATAATACTATTGTTTGATCCTTGTTGTATATTTTCCTAATTAATTTCCAAAGGGAAATAATAATATTATTTCCACAATTTGAACATTTATGATATCCTCATTCTCCTTAATGATGTTATTATCATTTCCATGATGTAATTAATATTATTATGGAGTTACCCTCCATTTAAAATTAATTCATTTTATCAAAATTAGTATTAATATTAATATCATAGTTACTAATTTTCAACACCATATTTACTCATAGTTATAAATTTTGAACACCATATTTACTCATAGTTATTAATTTCCAACACCATTTTTACTCATAGTTATTTTATTTCTATGTTTATGCTATTAAAAGAGTTAAAGTGGTAAAATCTCTATCTTTACTTCAATGGTAATTATGTACTTTCCATTAATGGTTCCAAGATTACCTCCTCGTTAATCCCTTTTAAATGCATTATGTAAATGTTATTGAATATTTAACAACAATATAGTTGTTTGATCATTAAATAAGAAATAATAATAACATTATTAAGATTAAATCTAAATGTTGTTGAATATTTAACAATGTAGTTGTTTTATCATTAAATAAAAAAGAATAATAATATTATTAAGATTAAATCTAATTTTGAACAAAATACTACACTATTGTTAACTGATCATTGGCCAACATTATCTTTAGGGATATCCCATCAATGTTTATACTTTAAAATGATAACATTATTTAAATAAACTACTAATATTTCATTTAAGACTATTCCTATTATTATAATCATGTTAACCACTATTGCTAAAATAACAATTAACACTCATGATTTACATTAATATTTTTATTGCCTTGATTATTATTTTATATACTAGAGTTTCCCATGATATCATGATTACTTCTTAAAATTGATAATATAATATTATACTAAATATGAAATGTAACAAGTTCTAAATTATTCTTACTTTTGAAAACTCAATTGATTTTGATCAAACAAATTTCTTATTTTCTAAAAAAGAAATAAAATATTAAAATACAAAAATCATTTTTTCAATCAATTTTTTTTGGCAATTGATCTAAATAAAGATAGTGAGTTAGCTACAATTAATTAATTAGCCAATAGGCTATTATAGGTGAGAATTCAACTAGAAAAGTCTCAGCAATGTGATGCCGGCTGAGACTATTTGGTTTGGATTCTCACGATGGCATGTTTTTCCCTGAGAAGGTTTTTCCAGTGGGAAGAGTATTCTGGTGACCTGATGCCTTTTGCTGTCCTCTCCAGCTTTCATTTCCTTGACGCCATATGTTGTCCCTCTGCACGTAGTATGGGCGTCCTGACAGAAGTATGGGTGAAAAATAAAAGGATCACTCATATCGGTGAACAACGTACCATCTACTCCCTGCACACTGTATTAATTTTACCTTGACTTTCGGGGTTTTGCGTGCGAGTTGAAGTAGTTGTGTCTACGTGTATTCCCTATTTGCCTATTTCTATTGCTTTTTCAAGTGGCCTTCTTCAAAATTAAATGGCAATGGCGGTTATGACAGGAGGAGAGCAAGGAAACATTAGAAGGGAGAAGGTAATTTCTATTTTTATGCTTCATGGCCTTTGTTGCTTTTACTGGTGGCATTGGGTTATTTCTTCAGAAGGGAGAAGGTAATTTCTATTGTAATGCAAACCCTTTCATATTAAGGCAATGGCTGTTAACCCTCCATTCTTTTTATCGCTGGTGTTGGAGAAATTTTGCAGTTGAAGTAAATGTCGCTTTCCATTGTATTGTTTTGTAGGTCCACAATTTCTCTCATCCTTACACAGGCAGGAAGGATGCTGGCAAAGCTTATGGGGTCGAGCTTTACACCTGCAGATAGGGATTTATCTGCAATCCGGTGATGGAGTGTACGGGCCGCCTTTTCCTTTATGGGATGAAGAAATAGAGAGCTTGGGAGCTGCAGTGGAGGATGCAATAGAAGTGATGTTTGGTGTTGTGGATGAAACAATTAATGAGACTCATTTCTGGAGATAGAGTGCCTATTTCCTTACTCCATAGATCATATTTAGGAGTGAAACAATCTGCAAGAGGATAGCAATATGAGTCCTGTGAGTATCAGGGTTTTTTGAGGGTTTGAAAAATTCAACCTATCGAATTTGTCATGGTATTCGCTTTCAACATTTATTGATTGCGGGTTATCTGATATTACTGAAAAAAATTGGTGTTTCTTGCAGGGTTTTGGAATAGTTGTAGGATTTAATGTTTCGTTATTGTTTCTATTTTTGGTTTTTCTGATTACAGATGCT
Organism: Sequoia sempervirens; assembly: GCA_007258455.2. Lineage (NCBI taxonomy): Eukaryota > Viridiplantae > Streptophyta > Pinopsida > Cupressales > Cupressaceae > Sequoia > Sequoia sempervirens. Next base: position 373,816 of record VDFB02271502.1, on the reverse strand, counting down.
TGCTTTGTTTGGTGGGTACTTTTGAATGCTCAGTTTACATTTGTGGGTTACTTGGTTTGTTTAAAAAGCAATTGCTTTGGTTTCCTCTATTTCATCTGATAAAGCCGAGAGAGGGGATTGCCTTTACATAGAATTAGGATTAAATAAGTTCATCGTGTTCACGTCCTGCAATCACTTTGGAGTTTCCTTTCTTAAAATTTCCAAAAGCCTTCTCTGCCTGCCCTTGCTGGAATATATATGGCCTACAACTTTTAAGCTTTCACAGTTCTCAGGGTGGACCTCCTGAACCCTTTCAAATTTGAGGGAGAACTCTTGAGATCTCCTAGCTTCATTTGAACCTGTCTCAGCCGCAGCACTGGAACAGATTAGGAAGTTTATTAGTCTAAATAGTCTTCATCGTTCTTTTGGCGTCACTTGCCCGTTGCATTTACTTGAAAGTTTCTAAATCCTTTTCAATAAGTTCGTCGTGTTCACGTCCTGCAATCACTTTCCTCCTTGAGATGCTTGCTTTTTCTCCATTTACCTCGGCTTTGAGTTGTTGTTTCACTACCTTGTCTTCATCATCATCGTTAAATGGGTATGCAACACCAGCGTATACTTTGGAGCTAACCCCAGTTGTATTTTCAGGCCCTTCATCCTTAGCAACCATAGTGTCAGCAAGGAGCGATGAATAATTCTATGTTTTGGAGTTACCAGTCTGTTCACAAGGTTTGGATGACTCTCCACCCACGCACTAAATTTCACCATAGTCCGTTGTTTGTACCATTCATTAACACCACTCTTCAATGCCACAAACCTATCTTCATCAGTGAAAGTGAAATTAATTCCTTTGCACAGACCATTGAACATGTCACTTGCTTCGTCATCAGTTCCAATGGAGCTCTGAATTATTCCCTTCTTCTTGAGCAAAGCCACGTCCTCCACATAATTCTGGAAATCGAAACCATTAGTTGCAGGTTAGGTTGCATCTATTGGAGACCCTGGCTCTCGTCAGTATTGTAGTAAATTGTCTAGTAGAGTTATAGTTGGGGTGGATGTGATGGCAACATTAAGAGAATTGCAATAGTCAGTTTACTAAAATAAAAGAAAAAAGAAAGAAAGGGGGACTTCAGAATGAATTGAAAATGTGATTATTTGCTGAATCTCCTTGTAACATCATGACAATAGAACAAATTCCTTTAAGTAAATGCTGAGTTGACGTCATTGGTAGGGGGTAGGAGTGTGTGTTTAAAATCTAGCGGTGGAGTGGCCTACCCTTAGGCGTTATGGTAGAAAAGAGTACAAAGTTATGCAGTCTTGGGATCGGCTTGGGTAGTCTCATCAAGTCCAAATTCATTGTGCAAGGAGGCGTGATCAGGGTGCCAAAATAAAATAAAAACAGAGTGAGGACGATTGCGTGGTCGGACGATAATGTCACCTAATCGGGCTGCCAGAGCTATTCTACTCTAAGCTCGAGGCAAGGTAATTATGAACTTTCTTCGAGGATATTAACTGCGACCTAGAATATGGTCAGGCGTAGGTGAGGATATTTTTTATGCAAGTCAAGTGGCCTTGAGAGTGGTTGAAGATCAACCTGACAGTGGAATCTACCTCTTCAAGTATGGATTGACAATTATTTTCCAGATGGTGGCCATGTCGTGGTAAATGCCACCCCTATTTGTGTAAGGAAGTCGAGTCAGACAACCCTATTTTATATGCATTTGATTTGTGACGTACTGTGATTATTGTATTTGTGCTACCTGTTAGTTTGTAAACCTTATCATATAAAAGATTTACATTTTCTTGTGATTTCCCCTGCCCTTCAATATATTACCAAAGTCTTAATAAGATAAATAATTATAAATTAAATTAATTATAATATTTTTAATCATTATTTATAATTTCATAAAAACACATAAATCATAAAAATAAATTTCAAAATTAAATCTAAATTAAAAAATAAAATAATATAAAATAAACAAAAGTCAAAATATATCAAAATCTAAATATTAATAGACATAATAATTTTAAAACATTAGTAACAAATAACAAACTTATTAAGTTAATAAATGATTAAATTAAAAGTAATTTAACTAATTTTTTTAATTTATTAGAATTGAAATATTAATAGAATGTGTACCTTTAGATCTAAGGTTAAGAAGGAATGTTATGTCCCTTGATTAAGTGGAATAAATTCACAAATTCTTAATTCTACCCTAGCAATTTAATTTAGTTTATGAGAGTTAAATAAATGATGATGAAATCTAACTCCCACCCACCAAGTGGGCTCACTAGGAATCTCCCAAGTTTAAGAACCTTTCTTTTCATATTTAGAAGTAGGGTCCCCAGGAGTAAAAGATCTCTTACATCTAAAATGAAGTATTTAATAATCTACTAATTGATTCCATGATTTGTCTCCAACCCTCAAAGTAATATCCTTGAAAATAATATGTAAAGTTCATCTCCATACATAGCTGAGAAAAGGTTGTACATGTTTTATTGGCAATCTTAATAGCCATACACACAAATTTACCAATATAATGTTAAATTATTCTCAAATCTAGAGCTTCCTATAATTATAATGAATGGTAAGATAGTCTAATCCAAATGAAGCTAGGAGTGTATGAAATTTTGTGAAGAATCTTAAAAGAGGGAAACCCTTATCTGACACTCACATAGCTATCCTTCATGAACCATGGACCAAAATGTAGAATGTCCTCCTTATCTTTCTACAATTTGAATTCAAGTATTAAAAACCATTTTTAGCCATTTTTCTTCCTATCCAAATAAGGCCTCTATGTACAAGAAGTCAAATGTATTAGGTATTAGGGTTGTTTTTTTTCTCTCGTGTGCCCTTTTTGTCTTCATTCATAATTTAATCCTAATTCTATGTAAAGGAAATCCCCTCTCTCGTCTTTTGAAGGTGTCAAGTTTTTACTTAAAAAAATTAATTCATTATTTTGGTATTAAACAAATTTATCTTTATGGCTTTATCAGATACGCCACGAGTTACCTATAGTATCAGATGTGGGGTTTAACTAGAAAGCCTGTTTTGTTATTTTAGACATGCAGGTTTTAACTCTAAAGCCTGTTTGGCATGTTATAGGCTTTACCTAGGAAACCTGCTTATTCAATTTTGGCCTGTTTGTTTTATCAGGAAAAGCCTGTTTGATCAATTTTTGTATTTAGATTCCTTGCCCAAATAAAACTTGTACATGGGTTTCAACTTTTTATATTTGAGTGTGAATGATATAAAGGTAGCTTTGCCTGATTGTATTATTCAGTGTTGGTTCTTGGGCCTAGCTAAGATTAGGGCTAGAATTAGGTTTAAGGTCAAGGTTAGGGTTACGAATAAGGTGAGGGTTAGGGGTTGCATAATTGTTATGGTCATACTTAGGGTTAGGTTTTGAGTTAGAAATATCATTAGGTTTAGGGGATTAGAAATTTAGTTAAGAATAGGGTTAGGTTAGGGTTAACATCAAGATCGAGGTTAGGGCTAGCATCAAAATTAGGATTAGGGTTAGAATGAAGATTAGCTTAAAATGAGGGTTAGAGTTAGGATTAGGGTTAGGGTTACAATTAGATTTAAGATCAATTTTAGGTTTAGGGTTACGATTTACATCATGGTTATGGTTATGCTTATGGTTAGGATTTGGGATAGAGATATAGTTAGGTTTAATGTCATTATGTCGTTAGGTTTAGGGATAGACAATGACTTAGGAATAGGGTTAGTGTTAAGATTAAGAGATATGGTTAAATGTTCTCAAAGGTAAAAATATATAGTTAGGTTTAGGGTTTAGGTTAGGATTAGGGATAGAGATATAGTTAAGCTTATGCTTAGGGTTAATAGATACAGTTAGGGTTAGAAATATGGTTAACATTAGGATGAGGGTTAGGTTTGGCATAAAAATTAGGGTTAGGGTTAGCATGAAGAATAGCTTAGGATTAGGGATAGGATTCAAAATAATAAATAGTTATAAAAATAATATATTAAAAAATAATCTTAAATGAAAGAAATTTCCTAAGACTTACAATTGCATATAAAACTAAGTTTTCAAATTTATAAATAGAATTGAAATAAAACTATTTAGTAATGAAAAAAAATGGTCTTTTTAAATATTTATTGTTAGAGTTTAATTAGGGATAGGGTTCAATTATGGTTAGGGTTCAAAGAAGGTGAAGATTAGGGTGCCATTAAAGTTAAATTTAGGGTTTGGATACAATTAAGGTTAGGGTTAGGGTTACAGTTTAATTAGGGTTAGTGTTCACTTAAGGTTAGGGTGAGGATCCGATTAGTGCTCAATATGGGTTAGGGTTAGGGTTCTACAATAAAGCTTGGGTTTAGGGTTAGGGTTATGGTTTTACAATAAAGCTTGGGGTTTGAGTTAGGATTAGGGTTGAGCTTCAAATAGGGTTATGATTAGGGTTAGGCTTACAATTCAATTAAGGTTAGGTGCAAGGTTTAATTAGAACTCTAAAATAAATATTTTGTTACACTTAGGGTTAGGGTTAGGGTTAGGGTTAGTGTGAATGCTGAGGTTATCATCACAAACAGGGATTAGGGTTATGGTTAGGGTTAGGGTTAGGGTTAGGGTTAGGGATAGGTTTATAAATGATAAAATATAGTAATTTGGTTAGGGTTAGAGTTAAATTTGGGATTAGGGTTCGGGTTATCATCATGAATAGGGTCAAGGTACAATTAAGATCAAATTTAGGGTTTAGATACAATTAAGATTAGGGTTAGTGTTCACTTAAGGTTAGGGTGAGGGTTTGATTAGTATTTAATATGGGTTAGGGTTAGGGTTCTACAATAAAGCTTGGGTTTAGGGTTAGGGTTATGGTTTTACAATAAAGCTTGGGGTTTGGGTTAGGATTGGGGTTGAGCTTCAAATAGGGTTATCATCAGGGTTAGGCTTACAATTCAATTAAGGTTAGGTTTAGGGTTTAATTAGAATTCTAAAATAAATCTTTTGTTACGCTTAGGGTTAGGGTTAGGGTTAGGGTTAGTGTTAGGGTTGGGGTTATCATGAATAGGGATCAGGGTTGCGGTTACGGTTATGGTTAGTGATAGGATTAGGGTTAGGCTTAGGGTTATGGTTATGGTTAGGCATATGTTTATAAATGATAAAATATAGTAATTTGGTTAGGGTTAGAGTTAAAATTGGGATTAGGGTTGGGTTATCATCACGAATAATGATTAGGGTTAGGGTTGGGGTTAGGATTAGGATTAGAGTTAGGGTTAGTGTTAGGGTTAGGGTTATGGTTAAGGTTAGGGTTAGGATTAGGTTTACGGTTACGGTTACAATTACGATTAGGGTTACAGTTACGGTTATAATTATGATTAGGGTTATGATTATGGTTAGGGTTATCATCACGTATAGGTTTATCATTACGAATATGATTATCATCACAAATAGAATTAGGGTTATGTTTATCATCACAAATAGGTTTATTATCATGAATAGGATTAGGGTTAGGGTTAGGGTTGTGGTTAGGGATAGGTTTATAAATGATAAAATATAGTAATTTGGTTAGGATTAGATGTATTAATGTGGGTTTAATAACAGTTTTAGAAGTCTCCTTAAAGTAAAAGACACCTATTTATTGATTGTTAGTATAAATTCTCTTATTGTCTTCCCTTTTGAACATCCCAAAACTCGGTTTTATGCTTTTGAGTCAAATTAGGTTCTGCGTGTTCATGTTCAGCTCTACTCACACGCCAATCACTTGTTGACATCTACTACAAACAATTAGTCTTACAAAAACCAAATTTCACTTTTCCCACATGATCTTCCCCTCTCCTCCCTCTCGATGCATTTCCATAGTATATCCTTCTATCGGCGTAACCATTGCACCTTGTTGGGGTGCAAGCGCTAGTTGTTATTACCCATGATGCTTCCATCAGACTTGAAACTATCTAAAGGTATTCTCTAAATAGTTGAAATAACAGAGCATTTAGTACCATTTCCAAATGAAATCATAACCAAATAATTGTTCGCATATCTTACAGGAACACACTCTGCATCAAAGCCTCCCTTACAATAAGTTGGTAATTCATCTGGATTCGAGAGGATTTGTGATGAAGGTGACGGCCTGGGCTGGTGCTGTGGCTATGCAGGCCCGCGTCCATTAGGGACGTAGCCTGCATGTTGTCAGGAGTGGGGGTTTGTGTTCGCTACGCTCGGGGGGTTTTTCTAGTGTGTATTTGGGGGGTCTTTTTGTGTCCAGGTTGTGTTTTTGATTTTTGGGGTGCTTTTTGTCTGCTTTTTGGGGTACGTATGTTTTGCTGGCTGGTTTTCCTGTTTGGTGGAAGGTTTTTGCATGGTGGGGGAAAGCATTGTCTTTAGTGGCTGATGGTGCCAAGGCTTTGTATGCCTCTTCCTCAGGCTTGCATGTGCAGCAGACAAAGATGTTCTATGCCAGTGAGGGTTCAAAGTTGAAGAAAATCAATGGTTGTTGGCCTGAGAGTCAAGATCAGCCGGTTTTGGTCCTCTCCCTTGAATCAATGGTTGAGGATGTTTCGTACTAGAGTCAACAAATTCTCATTTGCAAGTTTCTTGGGGTTCAGATTCCGCTGTCTACTTTAGAAGCTTGGATTAGGTGTTCTTGGCAAATTGAAGGGGATATGGAGATTATGCTTGCTGCTAATAGTTACTTTATGGCTGTTTTCCCCAATATGGCTGATCAAAATTGGGTTGTTGAAGTAGGTCTTTATTTTTATAATCATGTTGGATTGTTTATAAAACCCTGGCACATGGGCTTTAATTTGGCTGAGGAGTTGTCATCTCGGATTCCTGTTTGGGTTCAGCTACTGTGGCTTCCTCTGGAGTTTTGGAGAGAAAATATTTTACAACGAATTGCCTCTTTATTGGGTAAGCATGCAACAATTTCCCAACAAACCCTTGATAGAAAGGTGATTACTTTTTCTCTCATTTGTGTGGAGGTGGATTTGAATAATCCACTACCGGATTCACTAGAAATTTTCCTTGACTCTTCGTCTTGGATTCAACAGTTAGATTATGAATTTCTCCCTTTCCGTTATTGGCTTTGTCATGAGTATGGCCATCTTCAGTGACATTGCCCCAAGGTTCATAAAGATGCATGCCCCTCTAATTCCCCCTCTTCTTTAGATCTTCTGAGAGGTAATTTGGACAAGGGGAAAGCTCCCATTAGGAAGGGTGTTGCAGGCAAGGATAAGGATAGTTTTATACCAATTTGGCAATCAAAGGCTAAGGGACGGGACCTGGAGCAGACTTTGAAAGATCACTAGGTTGATGATAGTTTTAACGGATTTGAAGTGTTATACAATACTGCCTTAGAGGAGGGGATTCCATCATCTATCACTCTTGCAGCTATTGATGCGGGTATAGGGGATGTGTTAGTTCTTGAGTCAGGTCAAGATGTAATTGGAGTGCTAGCTCCACAAGATGTTTTGACTAAACATATGCAAGATGATATTGTGTTGGTGAACTTGGCTAAGCAGGTATTAGCCTCTCATCAAGGAAATGGGTCTTCTCAGGGCTTGGGGTTGCACCAATGCATTCTTGAGAAAGGTCTTACTGATAACTCTTCAAGAGGGCGTAAGACTGATTCAAAGAAGATTAAGGCTACTGGGGATTTATTGGTGGAATCAAGGTCTGTTAAACCTATTAGGTCTCACTTCTCTCAATCCCCTCCATGATTTTTCTCTCTTGGAATGTTCGAGGGTTGAATAGCACCTCTCGTCAAAAAGCTATTCATGATTTGGTTGTAGTTCATTCACCAGACATATTCTGTGTTCAAGAGACTAAGGTTTCTATTGATATTATGCTTTAGTTTGCTTCTCGTATCTAGAAATTTGGTTAGTGCCAATTCATTGGATCTCAAGGAAATTTTGGAGGTTTGGCCCTCTTTTGGAATCCGCAAAAGATTTCTCCTCTTTGGTGGATTTCTAGTCAATCTTCTATTTCCATGGTTGCTTCTGATTTGCATTCTAGTGAGACTATTCTCATTTCTAATGTATATGCTCCCATTGATATCCATGGTAAGATCCAACTTTGGGCTCATATAAGGTATGTTTGTTCATGCAATCCTTATTTACCTTGGATCCTTGGTGGTGATTTTAATTCTGTGTTGAGTTTGAAGGAGAAAAGAGGGGGTGTTCCTAGGTTAGGTCATGCTTTTGATCTTTTTCATGCTCAGATGGATTATCTTGCTCTTGTGGATGTTCAAAATTCTAATGGGATTTTCACCTGGAATAATAGATGGAGTGGACAGGAAGCAATCTCTGAATGGTTGGATAGGTTTCTTGTCTCCTATTTTTGGGTGGGTAGGGGTTTGACTACTTGTTCAAAAATCCTTGACTAGAGAGGTTCTAATCATTGGACCATTAAATTTATGACATCTTCTTTGGTCGTTCCTAAACATCCTCCCTTTAAATTTTAGCTTATGTGGCTTTAGGATTCCTCACTCTATGATTTAGTGGCCAAGTGGTGGGGAGAGGGAGGCTCGACTTTTGGGACAGCTATGTATTTCTTTGTTAAGAAACTCCAATATGTCAAATATCAACTTAAGAGATGGAACAAGTTTTGTTAAGAAACTCCAATATGTCAAATATCATCTTTAGTCTAAGAAAAGAGACGCTCTGGACAGTCTTACTCTTATTACTCACAAAATTTAGGATAGTGGTTTCACAGATGATCTTAGAAGAATAGAATCTCGGGAAATGTAAAATGTGGAAGAGTGGGAGATTTGGGAAGAGATTTATTGGAAACAAAAGGCTCAGATTGATTGACTCTAGGAAGGGGATAGGAATACTGCCTTTTTCCATCATTCTGATCAAGTTCATTGTAACAAGGGGCACATTTCTTCTCTAGTGACTTCAGATGGTTTACAGATTTCCTCTCAGGTGGCTATGTCTTGGGAGGCTTGGTAGTTTTACTCTGCTCTCTTTGTTGAGGATTCCCCTCTTGCTATTGAGGAGGAAACTTTGGTCCTTTTTTGCATTCCTTCTCTGATCACTGATGCAATGAATTAGTCTCTTATCCATTCGATTTTGATGCCAAAATTAGAAGTGGTCATGTTTGGTATGAATAAAGGTAAAGCTCCTAGTCTGGATGGCTTACCTATTGAGTTTTTTCAATATTTTTGGGATATCATCAATCTTGATCTATTGGAAGTCATTCGGGAGTCTCTTTTTAGTAAGAAGATGCTTCAGGCCATGAATTTTACTTTCCTAGTTCTCATTCCTAAGAAGGAAGGTGATGACAAGCTTGCATTTTTTTGACCTATTGTTCTTTGTAATGTGGTGTATAGGATTATCTCTAAGTTGATTATAGAAATGCTCAAAACTTGTCTTTTTGTGGTGAGCTCTGATGAACAAGGAGGGTTTGTGGCTAGAAAAAAAATCAATATTATCATTGAGTTGATTGCAGAAAGGCTCAAAACTTGTCTTTCTGTGGTGAGCTCTAATGAATGAGGGTTTGTAATGTGGTGTATAAGATTATCACTAAGATGATTGCAGAAAAGCTCAAAACTTGTCATTCTGTGGTGAGCTCTGATGAACAAGGAGGGTTTGTGGCTACAAAAAAAATTCTTGATGGGGTGGTGGTGACTTATGAGGTTATTCATTCTATGGAAACTTCTAAGGAATGATCTATGTTCACTAAGTTAGACATGGCCAAGGCTTATGACAGTGTCAAATGGAGTTTTCTTCAGAAAATTCTCTTAGCTTTTGGTTTTAGTCTTGATTGGTTGAGTTGTACCATGAGTTGTGTTACTTGTTCTTCGTTCTCTGTTATTATGAATGGAGAACCTTCAGAGCCTTTTGGTGCATCTAGGGGCCTTCTCCAAGGGGATACTATCTCCCCTTATCTATTTATTATTATGGTAGAGGGCCTGGGCCATTTTATTAAGTTTTGTGCCTCGTAGGGATTGATTCATGGATGGCAATGGGCCAATGGTTTACCTCATCTCTCACATCTCCATTTTGTGGATGACACTACTCTTATGGGTTTGGCTCGTCTTTGGGAAGTTGAATCCTTTAGACAAGCCTTGGATATTTATCTTGCTACTTCAGGTTAGAAAATTAATGACCATAAATCATCTATTTTCTTCTTTAAAACTCCTCCAGCTATTCAACAACGTGTTGCTAACATTTTTGCGGTTTCAGATCAGGGCTCTACCGTTTGTTTATTTGGGTATTCCACTTACTATTGGTAGGCATCCAAGGTTCTCTTGGCAGAATTTGCTTGATAAGTTACGGTAGAAGGTGAATCATTGGAATCATTATTGGTTATCTTTTTTTGCTCACTTGACTCTTCTAAAATCTATTATTCAAGCCCTTCCTACCTACAAGTACTTTTTTCAAGCTGCTCTCATGTGCTCTCTCCTAGAATTTGATGCTCTTTCTCATCAATTTCTCTAGAATGGTAATTTATCCACTACAAAATGGAGCTTAGTTAAATGGGAAACTATGTGTCAGCCTAAGGAAGAGGGTGCCTTGGCTTACGTTCCACTATCTTGAATGGGCAAGCTCTTGCGGCTAAGTTAATTAGTAGTGGTGCTCTAGCCAGGATTACCTTTGGGCTTGTATCCTCACTCATAAGTATCTTAAGGATGTTAATATGTTTGATGTTCCTCACTTTCCTTTAGCTCGGAGGGGTTCTATTATTTGGAATACTCTCAAGCTTGGGGCTCAGTTGATTAAGAAGGGTCTTTTCTAGATATGTCATTTGAGATCACAAGCTCTTTTTTGGCTCAATTTGTGGGATGGTCATCCTTCTATCCTTTCTATTCATCCTCACCTGCAATCCCTTTGTGATATTTTTACCACTGTTGGTTGGGTCAATGTTGATCATTATAATATTGCTCATGATTGTGGTCTGGTTGTTCGGTATCGCTAGAAATGTCCTTCTAAATGGCCTCCTAGAGGTTTGGCAGAGGAAAGAGCTGAGTTGGCCTAGATTCTTGAGTCTCGGGAATGAACTACCTTGGCTAGGAATGATATGCTGGCTTGGGCTAATAGTGATGTGTCTAGGAAGTTTGTTTTCTCTGTTGGGTATAGTGAGCCAGTGTGGCCCAGACTTTTGGGGACATTAAGGTATCTTGTTTGAAGCATGTTTGGAACAAGTTCTCTTGGCACAAATGAATTTTATTCTTATGGTTAGTGGTCCACAATCGATGTCTTACTTGGGATAATTTATGGAAGCGTGGTTTTTAGGGGCCCTCACTATGTGTGTTATTTCATGCTAATGAAGAGAGTATCTCTCATCTCTTCTTCCAATGCACCTTTTCTAGACATATCTAGCATTTGTGGTGGGAGGTGTGGAATCAAGCTTGTTGGAATGCCATGTCTCTAGCTAAGTTTTTTATCGGTGGGGAAAGACGCTAGTCAAAACCTCTTTTTTGTAATGCCTCGTCTTGTAACCTAAAGAATATTGCAAAGACTACGATCGTGTAAACTTTTTTTTTTTTTTAAATGTAAACATAAATTTTATTAATGCAAACATTCCCTAAGATACGCAATGACACACTAAATGTAAATCCCAAAGATGAAAATAGTAATTAACATGGCATGCATTTAATTCACATAAACTTAAGAGTATACATTTAATAGCAATTAAATTACATCATTGAAGATATAAAGAATAAATACAATTCTTTCTTTATGTTGCAATTATAGTAACATTTACAATACTCATTTCCAAATGAGGTAGGTCATATAAAATTGTACAATTACATATTAAAAAAGTTCTCCCTGAATACAATTGAGGAGTGATACATGAATAAGGTTTCCACTGATAGAAATAAGATGGTACATTTTCACATACGAGCTCTCCATCCAAGAAGTACTCATCGCCACAAACAAGAACTAGGGACCTAATAGAGTAAGGTGCACATTTCAACCAACCATGTGCTACCCGTAGGCCCACCCCCCATGCTAGGATATAGTAAAAAGGCTCCCTAGGCATAACCTACAAACACTAGACACAAGCAATATCAAAGAAAAACTATATAAATACCAACTTAACTTAATGGTTACATTGCTTCCAGAACTGAATTATCGAATACACTAAGTTTACAAGGATACTATTATTATAGGTCGAGTGTCATCACAATGTTGCATAGGTTACCTAGGTGTTTCTTCCTAGGTTCCGACCCTCATCTTGGGTTACCCTAGTAACCTCTTACGAAACCTAGCCCACATGCAATATGTTGTGGAATCGAATATCTTTCATAGTGACTAGATATCGATTTTCCATTCCAGGCCTTCTTGACTCATTCCCAAGTCTGAACTAGCCCTTGAGTCTATGAGTGAGGCTGATTAATCTAGTTAAAGGTTTTATACTACCTAATGTGTTGTTTTAGTTTTCACTGATTAACTAACTCTACATGAGTTACCCTGGCACCACTTTGTGTGTCGACCCTCATAAAGAGCTACTCCCCTAATAATAACACAAGGAAGCTAATTCCACTAACTAAGGTAGAAAAATTGCACATAAACTAGCATCAAATACCGATCATATAACAATGGACATCACAAACTGCTCATAGAACTAGGTGTCTAAAAACCAAACAGAATCATGTGCACTACCCTAGTTTATTTGAAATATGAAACCATCATGAAAACAATTCCCTTTCAAGAAATTACATCTGGAAGACTTATATTCTCAATTAACCCCAATTTTCCCAACAAGAACATCAAACAACTTAAAGCAATTTAGGCAAAAATAAGAATCTAATGTTAGGATTTACTAAATCCAATCAAATCAGTTACATATAGCATGAAAATTAATCAACTTGTTTATAGTTCTTTTCTCAAACAATAAAAGAACTTGAATCAATTAATCTAATTATGATTTTCTCAATTTCACATGAAAATAAATATCAAATTTTCTCTTTCAATCTTATTGTTTGAAAATAGCTAGTTTTATGCATTTCCAATATCTTATTTAAATACAAAATTGTTTCCACAAATTTTATATATGTATACATATATATATATATAAATATTCAAATAAATAAATATTTATACATATATATATGTATATAAATATATATATATATATATATATATATATATATATATATATATATATATATATATATATATATATATATATATATATATATATATATATATATATAATATAATTTAAAATTTAATATAAATTGAAATTTGTTTATATAAAGTAAATTGAATTTATCAGTTAAGTCGCATTTAAAGCGAATGAAATTTTTATGAAGTTTTGGGGATGTGTTCCATACACAGCCGAGGCATATTTTAGGTTTGTGTTTATATTTTTGCAATCGTCGGCTGTATACATAGCTCGGGCAGCGACTGCAGTCGTACGCTACCTCCACAGTCGTCACCCCCTATCGTCCAGCTGTGGGGGTAACCCCTACGGCCCCCATTTTACATATAAATTTTATTCACAAAAAAAAACACAAAAACTGTGATTCTTGTGATTCGCTGACGAATTTTTATACCATTTTTTTTAAACTTCAAACCCCAATTTCGCCTATACGATGATTCTTTCTAAAATTCATTTTTAATAAAATTTATTTAAGTATTAATCATGATTTCAAATGCATAACCTTCAAAGTTGCTCTCTAATTTCACTATAAAGTTTTGTTTCAAAATTTACACAAAGAGGTAATAAATTTTCTTCAGAAATATTTTACGCAAAAGTACAAAAGTTTCAATCAAATATTATTTCCTCAGGCAATCTTTTAATTTCACAGATTAACAAAACTTTGACAAATTTAAATCTTCATACAAACAATCTTTTCAAATCACAAAACTAAATAAATAATAGTGAATAACCTATATTCATGTAGCTTGAAGAATTGATAGATGAAGAAAAGCTTTGCCTGCTATGTGCAACTTCCAAAGCCCTTTTAAATCCCACTTTTCAAAAGAATAAAAATTACTGAACAAAAATAAACTCGAGATCTTCTTCCAGAAATATAAATCAAAACCCAAAAGAAATCACAAATTCTCTAGCAATACTCTGTTCCTTTCTTTTCCATGCAATGTTTTCTTGCCTCTCAAATCTTCTAATATTTTCTCTCAGAAAATCCCCAACAAGAATTTTTGCATTTAATTGAACTAACATACATGGCAAATCAAGAAAATATCTTCTAACAACTCACATATATTTTCTTCTCACAATTACCAAGAATTTATTCCATTTTATAGAATTAAATAATTCAAAATCAATTTCATTTTTATTTTAATACATATTTAAATTTTCATTTCTCAAAAAAAATATTTAATATATATTTAATCTATTCTCTCAATAAAAGTAACTTTAATTAATTAATTTATTTATTTAATAAAATAATTTTAATCACAATGACTAAATTATTTTACCAATAAACTAATTTAATTAATTAAATAAAATATGAAGCTTTTATCTACAATATTTAAAATTATTTTAAATAAGCATTAAATTATAAAGAACATTAATCTAACACTAAATTCACAAAATAAACTTGATATAAAAAATAATCAAATCAGACCAAACGAGACAACAAAACATACCAGACCTAAACTGACAACATCCTGTGACTAGGTTTGAGGCTAGACTAGGATGAACCTCGTTACTACCTCCCAATCAACATTACCATTGAGTCTCGACATGCTCAAACCTGTGAAGCCAGGTGGAGTCGGTGTCATGTACCTGTAATCCTACAATAAAAAAAATAACATAAATATATATAATCCATGATTCAAACAAACCATGAGGAGAAAATCATGAAAATCATAGGGCACTCACAACCAAGTGATGCAACTCCGTTCTCCTCACCAATATAATATCACATCAAACTGACAAAATAAATAACAATTAATCTACCATAAGCATATATATATCACAACATCATCTCAAATAAAAATCTATGCTAACATAAAGCATGTTAGAAATAATCACCATCAAATAGTGTATCTTCACATCATAAAATAAATCTACCATCACTCTACAGTCAGCGATCAATACATCAAAATAAAGTTCTAGGGTCTATCAAAGTGAAAAACATACTATCAAAAAAAGAAGCAAAATGGAGGGGTACTACATCCTCCCCCCTAGGATAAGGCTTACTCCTAAAAGCCTGCAAACAAATAGGGATAAAGTTCCCTCATGCGTCTCGCATCCTCCCAAGTAGTAGATGCCTCATGACTAGGATCCCATTGGACCCTCACCTGATCAATGTATCGACCCCTGAGAATGAACTTCCAGTGCTAAAGAATTCCCATGGGCTCCAAAGCTAGTTGCTCGTCCTCTACCTGT
Organism: Sequoia sempervirens; assembly: GCA_007258455.2. NCBI lineage: Eukaryota > Viridiplantae > Streptophyta > Pinopsida > Cupressales > Cupressaceae > Sequoia > Sequoia sempervirens. Next base: position 358,565 of record VDFB02271502.1, on the reverse strand, counting down.
AACACATTCCAATCAAGTATATGAGAAATATCGGGATGATAAGGTCTGAGAATTGACACATGGAAGACATCATGAATACGTGACAAACTAGGTCGTAAGGAAAGTCGATCTGCCACAGGTCGAATCCTCTCTAGAATCTCAAATGGCCCAACAAATCGAGGCACAAGTTTAGAGCCTTTTCCATAATGGATTGGACTCTTTTGCGGTCGCACTCGAAGAAATACTCTATCACAAACTGAAAACTGGCGGTGCACTCTATGCACATTAGCATATTTCTTTTGTCTATCCTATGCTACTATCAAATGTTTTCTAATATGATCAACCTGTTACTCCATGTCTCGAAGCATCTCGGGTCCAAGTAACACTCTATCCTCAAGTCAATCTCAACTCAATGGAGTTTGACAAGGACGTCCATATAACACCTGAAAAGGGGGCATACCTATGGAACTTTGATATCCATTATTGTAAGAAAATTACACTAAGTACAGATAGTATTCCCAACATGATTGTTGGTCCATTACATACATTCTAAGCATATCCTCAAGAATTTGATTAACTCTCTCTGTGTGACCATCTGTTTCAGGATGATAAGTTGAATTGAAGTTCAACTGTGTACCTAAAACATGTTGTAATGAAGTCCATAGGGCTGAAGTAAACACAAGATCTCTATCTAATATAATCCTACAAGGAATCCCATGCAATCTAACAATGTCCTCCATGCATATCCTAGCTACAAGTGAAGCATTATAAGATGATCAAATTGGAGAAAAATGTGCTAACTTAGTCAATCTATCAACATTTACCATAATGGAATCATGTCGACGTGATGACATAGGTAATCCAACAATGAAATCAACTGATATAATATCTCATTTCCATTTAGGAATGAGATGTGGCTGCAATAATCCAATGGGATGTTGATGCTTAGCTTTAACACTCTGGCACTCAAGACATCTCGATACAAAATCAGTGATATTACGTTTCATACCAAGCCAAAAATACAACTGTCGAAGATCCACATGTATCTTCTAAACACCAAGATGAGCTAAGTAAGGAGCTCGATGTGCCTCAGTCATAATCAACGTGCGAAGACCTTCTGAATGTGGTACATGAATACAATCTAAATGTTGCAATAAACCATCTAGTTCAAGAGAATACCCTGTAAATTGACCCTCTAGAGGTCTACCTGATTCAATCTCCATCTTCACCTCCTGATACAATCTCTTTGTTGGAAGTGCTGCTAAGATTTGACTCCTCAAATCTACTTCAAGAGTAATAGCAGAAATTTCATGTCGACAACGACTGAGACTGTCAGCCACTACGTTCTCTTTTCCCTGAACATATATCACCTCAAAATCATATTCACATAAGAACTCCATCCACCTTCTCTATCTAGCATTCAAATTAGGCTACGTAAAAATATATTGCAGACTACGGTGATCACTATGAAGTTTGAAATGGTGACCCAATAAGAAATGCCTCCATCGTACTAATGAATGAACAATTGCGACAAGCTCCAAATCATGAGTGGGATAATTTAGTTCATGATCCTTGAGTTTGTGAGACTCATAAGCGATCACACACACTTCTTGCATTAGTACTACTCCTAAGCTGTCCAAGGATGCATCAATGCAAACTACAAAATCCTTAGTAGGATCAGGAACAACTAATATAGGCGCATTAGTCAGCTTTTCTTAAAGTTTCTGAAAATCCAACTGACACTGCTCTGTCCAAACAAATTTCTTCCCTTTTCTCTGAAGAGAACCAATGGGGTGCCCAATCCTAGAAAACCCCTAAACAAACCATCTATAATATCCAGCAAGACCCATAAAACTACAAACCTCAACTACGTTGGTAGGCACAGGCCTATCAACAATAGCTTGGATCTTCGAAGGATCCACAACAATACCCTTTCTAGAAATCACATGACCAAGGTATTTCACCTCAGTCTGAAAGAAGTCACACTTCTTCAGGTTTGCATACAATTGATTCTCCCTCAAGCACTACAATACCTATCTTAGATGCTCTTTATGCTCCTTGATATTTCTTGAATAGATAAAAATATCATTGAGAAACAAAAGAACAAAATGATTAAGGTATGTACGAAAGACACCATTCATAAAACTCATAAATACTAATGGTGCATTTGTTAACCCAAATGGTACTACTGTGAATTTGTAGTGACCATAGCGAGTCTGGAATGTGGTTTTGTGAATGTTTTCTTCTGCAATGTGTAACTGATGGTAACCTGATTTCAGATCAATCTTAGAGAACACATTAGCTCCCTTAATCTAATAAAAAGGATCATCGATTTTAGGTAAAGGATATTGATTCTTTATTGTTACTTTGTTCAATTGACAATAGTCAATACACAATCTAAGTGATTCATCCTTCTTCTTTACGAAGATAATAGGTTCTCCCCAAGGAGAAACCCTTGGACAAATAAAACCCTTTTCTAAAAGTTCTTCCAACTAGATACGAAGCTCTTCTAATTCCTGAGTAGTCATTCTATATGGGGCTCGAGATATAGGCTCAACTCTAGGAACTAGGTCAACTCTAAAATAAATATCTCGTTTCGGTGGCATACCAAGTATATCATCAAGAAATACATCAGAAAATTCTTTAAGGATAGGATGATTATCAAGAGATATCTCTCGACTCTCTCCTTCCTCCAAATCATTAACTGTTGTTGCAAACAGTTGAGAACCCTGATGAAGACATCTCTTCAATTGCATAGTAGAAATCATCCGCAAGGAGATAGGTCTTTGAACACCTATGATTTCAAAATTTTCACCTGATTCATTAATACAACTTAATGTCTTTAGTCGACAGTCAATCACAACATGATGAGATTATAACCAATCAATACCTAAAGCAATGTCATACAATCCTAAAGGTGTAACATGAAGATCCACTAAGGTAGATAATGAACCAATTCTTAGTTCACAATTGTGTACAAGGTTCTCTACCACTACTTTCACCCTAGAGATGAATTCTACCTACCACTTACTACCTTGCTTTACCACCACAAGACCACATCACTCAACAATAGTAGGTGAAATAAAGGAATCAGTAGCTCCAGAATTTAAAAAAAGGTAACACTAGCACCCTGTAACTGACCTGAAGTCTTGACCACTGTATTCTAATGATCAGCTTGGTGGTTATTGACTGCAACATAAACTATAAGAGAACGTCCTGCATCACCAACTGTAGGCTCAGAAGTTGTCAGTCCTGGCCCAAATCTTGAAGAACCTCTCATAGGACACTACCTAGCAATGTGTCCCTGCTGACCACAAGAATAACAACTATTACCTCTACGAAATCCTTTGCTACCTGAAGGTACATTGGATTGTTGAAAGCTACCTCTACTAACTGTAAACTGCGCACTCTGAGCTGGCTAATCCTGTCAATTGTTCTTATTGCGCCACCAGTTATGGTTCTTTCCTAACTGAGGACTATTACCCTGCTGAGGCTGTGAATTATTATTCTTCTGAGAAGTATGTTGCTACTACTATCCAGCCTTAGTGGGTGTCTATTGGTTCCTTGAGGAACCTCCTTTCTGTATCTGACCACCACATGGACCAAAACCTGCTATAGGTGCACTACCTTTCTGGACACGTGTATGTCGACCCATTGCTAAAGTCAGATTCTCTTCCACAATACACACTTTCTCAACTGCAACTTCCATAGTCTTTGGTTCGAAGACTCTAACTCCACTAATGCAGGCGTTCAGACCCCTAATAAAATGTTGTACCAACATCACCTCATCATCTCCAATTCCTGCATATTGTTTTAGTTCATAAAATTTGCATTCATACTACTCAACAGATAAAACCATCTGATGCAAATCTTGAAACTCGTCAGCTCGTTGTTGCCTCCAATGCTCAGATAGAAAACGTGCTCTAAACCTTTCCAAGAAAATTTCCAAAGAAACTGACCCAATCTCTAGATGGAGCTTCTGCTCCTCCAAACACCACCAAGTAGAAGAAAAAACTCTCAGATGCATGATGGCGCATCTAGCTTAGGTATTTCTACCATATGGGTGCATAGCAAAACATCTACCCAAGTCTAATAACCAGGTCTCTACCTCTAGACCACCAACAATGAAATTAAATGTAGGAGGGAATGCCCTCAACAAATCTCTCATATGTCCTACAACTATATCATCCTACTTTGTAGTACTAACAATCCTCCTAGGAGATCTATCATGTTCCCTAACCACCTACTAATCAATTTCCTGCCTTGGTCTAAGTCTAGCAAGTACATCTTCTAGTAGGGGATGCAATTGTGCTCCCTCAACCTCTGGCTGAATCAGAATCTATTCCCACTTGTCTGTTCCAACTAAGGACCCAACTGTTCAACATGTTCGCTCTCATGGGGGCTCTGAGGGGGAGTAACCTAAGGGTTCATCCCACAACCTCCACCTCGACCTCTACCACGATGTCTAGGCATGTTCCTACACAATAAACAAAAAAATAGTCTCAAATACAAAACATACAAGGCTAACTAAAACCAATACTAGCTAGTCTAACATCTAGGTCAACCTAATGGGTAGACAATTACCCAGAACATCTAGTGTTAGAACCTTTGCTCTGATAACAATCTGTAATGCCCCGTCTTGTAACCTAAAGAATGTTGCAAAGACTACAATAGTGTAATAATTTATTTATTTTTAAATGTAAGCATAAATTTTATTAATGCAAACATTCCCTAAGATACGCGACGACACACTACATGTAAATCCCAAAGATGACAATAGTAATTAACATGGCATGTATTTAATTCACATAAACTTAAGAGTATACATTTAATAAAAATTAAATGACATCATTGAAGATATAAAGAATAAATATGATTCTTTCTTTACATTGCAATTATAATAACATTTAAAATACTCATTTCCAAATGAGGTAACCTGTCATATAAAAGTGTGCAATTACATATTACAAAATTTCTCCCTGAATACAATCGAGGAGTGATACATGAATAAGGTTTCCATTGATAGAAATAAGAAGGTACATTTTCATATACGATCTCTCCATCCAGGAAGTACCTGTCGCCATGAACAAGAACTAGGGACCTAATGAAGTAAGGTGCACATTCCACCCAACCATGTGGTACCTGTAGGCCCACCCCCTGTGCTAGGAGATAGTAAAAAGGTTCCCTATACATAACCTACAAACCCTAGGCACAAGCAATATAAAAGGAAAACTATACAAATACCAACTTAACTTAATGGTTACATTGCTTCCAAAATTGAATTATCAAATACACAAAGTTTACAAAGATACTGTTATTATAGGTGGAGTGTCATCACAATGTTGGATAGGTTACCCAGGTGTTTCTTCCTAGGTTCGGGTCCCCATCTTGGGTTACCCTGGTAACCTCTTATGAAACCCAACCCCACATGCAATCTGTTATGGAATTGAATATCTTTCATAGTGACTAGATATCGATTTTCCATTCCAGGCCTTCTCAACTCATTCCCAATTCTGAACTAGCCCTCAAGTCTATGAGTGAGGCTGATTAATCTAGTTAACAGTTTTAGACTACCTAATGTGTTGTTTTACTTTTCACTAATTAACTAACTCTACATGAGTTACCCTTGCACCACTTTGTGTGTCAGCCCTCATAAAGAGCCACTCCCCTAATAATAACACAAGTAAACTAATTCCACTAACTAAGGTAGAAAAAGTGCACATAAACTAGCATCAAATACCAATCATATAACAATGGACATCACAGCCTGTTCATAGAACCAGGTGTCTAAAAACCAAATAGAATCATGTGCACTACCTTAGTTTATTTGAAATATGAAACCATCATGAAAACAATTCCCTTTCAAAAAATTACATCTGGAAGACTTATATTCTCAATTAACCCCAATTTTCCCAACAAGAATATAAACCAACTTAAAGCAATTCAGGCAAAAATAAGAATCTAATGTTAGGATTTACTAAATCCAATCAAATCAATTATATATAGCATGGAAATTAATCAACTTGTTTATAGTTCTTTTCTCCAATAATAAAAGAATTTGAATCAATTAATCTAATTCTGATTTTCTCAATTTCACATAAAAATAAATATCAAAATTTCTCTTTCAATCTTATTGTTTGAAAATAGCTAGTTTTATGCATTTACCAATATCTTATTCAAGATATCTTATTTAAATAAAAAATTATTTCCTCAAATTATATATATATATATATTCAAATAAATAAATATTTATACATATATATATGTATATATTTTTATATATATAATATAATTTAAAATTTAATACAAGTCAAAATTTGTTTATATAAAGTAAATTGAATTTATCATTTAAGTCGCATTTAAAGCGAATGAATTTTTATGAGGTTTTGGGACTGTGTTGCATACACAGCCAAGGCATATTTTAGGTCTTTGTTTATATTTTTGCAACCGCCAGCTATATACACAGCCTGCCCATATGGGCAGTGGTTGTGTTAGCAGCCATGCGCTGCCTGTGAGGGTAGCACCGATTGCCTCCATAGCCGTCACCCCTTATGGACCAGCTGTGGGGGTAACCCCTGCGGCCCCCATTTTACATATAAATTTTATTAAAAAAAAAATAAAACACAAAAACTATGATTCCTGTGATTTGCTTGACAAGTTTATTCTTTTTTTTTTTTTTTCTAACTTCAAACCCCAATTTCACCTGTACAACGATTCTTTCTAAAATTCATTTTTAATAAAATTTATTTAAGTATTAATCATGATTTCAAATTCATACACACACACACACATATACATATTTTCAATATATATATATATATATATATATATATAATCAATAAATCAAAAAGATTGCTCAGGAAGAGCAAAATTTAATAAAGAATTTTCTACATTAAATTTTTAATCAAACAACAAAGAAGTTTTCAATTTCTTTAGCAAAATAATAATTTCACTCAAAACTAAATTCTCAAATTCTTTTCTACAAGAAACATTTAACAAAATTTTTAACAGAGGTTTCCATTTCCTCAATTAAATCTACAGAGATTTCTTTTGTTTCCTTTTCAGAATTTTCTATTGTTTAACAATAACCTTCAGGGTTGCTCTCTAATTTCATTATAAAGTTTTGTTTCAAAATTTACACAAAGAGGTAACAAATTTTTCTTCAGAAATATTTTACGGAGAAGTACAAAAGTTTCAATCAATTATTATTTCCTTAGGCAATCTTTTAATTTCATAGATTAACAAAACTTTGACAAATTTAAATCTTCATACAAAAAATCTTTTCAAATAAAAATAAAAATAAAATAATAGCAAATAACCTGTATTCTTGTAGCTTGAAGAATTGATAGATGAAGAAAAGTCTTGCTTGCTGCGTGCAACTTCCAAAGCCCTTTTAAATCCCACTTTCCAAAAGAATGCAAATTACTGAACAAAAATTAACTCGAGATCTTCTTCGAGAAATATAAATCAAAACCCAAAAGAAATCACAAATTCTCCAGCAATACTTTGTTCCTTTCTTTTCTGTGCAGTGTTTTCTTGCCTCTCAAATCTGCTAATATTTTCTCCGAGAAAATCCCCAACAAGAATTTTTGCATTTAATTCAACTAACACACATGGAAAATCAAGAAAATATCTTCTAACAACTCACAAATATTTTCTTCTCACAATTATCAAGAATTTATTCCATTTTATAGAATTAAATAATTCAAAATCAATTTCATTTTTATTTTAATACATATTTAAAATTCCATTTCTCAAAAAAGCATTTAATATATATTTAATCTATTCTCTCAATAAAAGTAACTTTAATTAATTAATTTATTTATTTAATAAAATAATTTTAATCACAATGACTAAATTATTTTACCAATAAACTAATTTAATTAATTAAATAAAAAATGAAGCTTTTATCTACAATATTTAAAATTAATTTAAATAAGCATTAAATTATAAAGAACATTAATCTAACACTAAATTCACAAAATAAACCTTATATAAAAAATAATAAAAAAAAAGCAAACGAGACAACCAAACATACCATTGAACCTAAACTAACATACTATGCCTAGGTTTGAGGCTAGACTAGGATGAACCTTGTTACTACCTCCCAATCAACATTACCGTTGAGTCTGGACGCACTCAGACCTATGAAGCCAGGTGGAGTCGGTGTCATGTACCTGCAATCCTGCAATCAAAAAAATAACATACATATATATAATCCATGATTCAAACACACCATGAGGAGAAAATCATGGAAATCATAGGGTACTTGCAAGCGAGTGATGCAACTCTGTTCTTCTCACCAATACAATATCACATCAAACTGACAAAATAAATAACAATTAATCTACCATAAGCATATATATATCACAACATCATCTCAAATAAGCATCTATGCTAACATAAAGCATGTGAGAAATAATCACCATCAAACAGTGTATCATCACATCATAAAAGAAATCTACCATTGCTCTACAGTTAGTGATCAATACATCAAAACAAAGTACTAGGGTCTATCAAAGTGAAAAGCATATTGTCAAAAACATAAGCAAAATGGAGGGGTAGTACACTTTCTTCAAGTTGCTTAGACTCTTGGCACTTCCTTTATTCTTTAGAATCTCTTGCTGGAGAGGAATCTATGGATCTTTCAAGAAAAGCTATTAGAGGCCCAACATTTGTGGAGGAAGATTCTCCACTCTTTGGGGGAAATTGTTGTGAAAAAGTGTTACCTTTTGAAGGATGTGGATCCTATTGATGCTAGTTGCTACAACCATCTCCATCTTCCTTCTCCACATGGCCAACTCATGAGGCAGAGATGCAAATACCCTCTCCAGAAGATCAACAAGGCGGGGAGATGGAGCCCTCCTTCATAAGGCACTCTGAAAATCAACATAGACAGGTCTTCGAGAGGCAACCCTAGTCTTGTTCGCATTGGTGGAGTGGGTAGAGATAGCATGGGGACTGTTCAGTTCATATTTTCTATTTTTAAAGGTCATCATACCAATAATTTGATGGAGTCTTTAGCTATTTTGCATGTTGTGGATTGGGCTTGTGCTCTTGGTTGGAGAAATTTGATCTGTGATTCAGACTCTTAGGTGGTGGTGCATATGTTGACTCGGTAGTATTTTGAGGATGTTAACTAGAGATTGTTGTTGGTGGTCAATCATATTCTTCATTTTTGTGACTCTTTGGAGTTTGTTACTTTTATTCATATCCCTAGGGAGTTGAATGGTGTTGCGGATTGTCTGGCTAGATTAGCTTCTGATCAAATGAAAAAATAGAATATTAGAGAGAAGGATCAATTACCTATAGATTTTTCTCATCAGTTGGATCACTTACTAGATCTTGATAGGGTTGGTTGATGCCCCAACTTTGTATTTTTTCTATGTTGAACAAATTTTTACCCCTCCTTCATTTCAAACCCTTACAATAAGTTGAAAATTATATATCTATGTGAAGAGATAAAAAAAAAAGGCTAACATAGGTAAAGGAGATAGAGAGACAATATCAAGACACACCATATCAACTATATCATCATGCTTATTCCTCCTGACAAAAAATCTTAAATAGAACAAGCCATCTTGTAACTAGTAAAAGATAATGCTTTAGATTTTGGCAATTATCAAAAATACATGAGAAAGAATAAAAATATTTTAAAATAAAAGATTTGAGTAAATCATGAGTAAGGATAAAAATATTAATTTTCCTTATAGAAAGCTTTTGAAATTTTAGGAAGAATGCATAATATTTTAATATTGAAGAATCCAAGAATATCTCTTGAGAATTGAAGGATTATGATTGAAAGTATTTGGTCATCATCAATTGATTTTTGATTTGTTAAAGAGATGTTTATTTTAATGAATATTTGTTTTCTTGTTCATAAAAAATAAAATGAAAACTGTAAGCTTATTGATTAGGGAGATACATTTAATTTAGCATATATCAAGTTATTGAGGAATGCTTTGGATTAATTATAAAACTTCTTTAAAATAGATTTATTAAAAAACCAATATAAACTTTGAGTTTAAGAGAAGAGATACATAGTTGCTTGTATTGGAAGAAATGTAATGAATTCCACAAAAGATATAAATAATTTTATTGAACTATATTTGAATATTATCTTAAAATGAATTATGGATAAATTTTAAGAATAAGGAAATATTTAGTTTAACTATTTTATTTTGGAATCTAAAAGGTGCTTGGAACCTTACATTATTGTAGAATTTTTTTATTATAGAATGACTTAGTGAGAAGGACTTTATTTTACTACAAATGAATTTGTAATATACATTTGATTGTATATAATGATAAATTATTTTTTTAGAACATCATTCTCATAGTCTTTTATGAATTGAATTGAATATGAAATTTGAAAAAAAAATAGAAAATAAAGTGAACTATTATTAAAAAAAGGTTTGTTGTAACTCTAATAACGTTTTATTTGTAAACTAGGTTTCTTTGAAATTAATATAAATGTTGCACCACCAAGTTTATTAAATCCCCATAACAAATAGATATACTAGTTTATAGATTCTGAGGTATGATCAATTTAGAGATTGTCCATCCACATTAAAATTATAGAAAAATAATATGTTTACTATACTTGATCATTTTGTGGAGTTTGTTTTAACTAGGAATGTATTGATTAGTCTATGTAGTCTCCCAACATGGTTTGACAAGTTTTTACTTGCTAGTAAGCATATATTATTTGTGTTAAGAATTGGTGAGTGGGCATGATTTGAGTTAAGTCCTTGTGCATAACCCATTCTATAAAATTGTCTTAATTTTATATTATGGTGATGTGAACGTTAGACCTCATATTGGATATTATTGATTCTTATGATGCTCGAGTAGAATTACTAAAATTTATGAAATTTGAATTATTGTTACTATATGCAAAAAAAAAGAATAAATGTTATTAGGAAAGATTTAGATTAAAATTTGAATTATTGTTACTATATGAAAAAAAAAGAATAAATGTTATTAGGAGGATTCAATGATGCTGAATTTATGTGACTATTATTGTAACTATGAATTGATTTTCTAATGTGATTTAATTGTGATGGAAGTTGTATGATGTGAATATATATGTTTTAGTTGCTTCGACTATATGATTTTATTAGATATATTAATGTGTGAAATTGAGTGTATAGGTACAAATTGCACGGCCAATGGAATTTGGAGGTCTTCAAGGAACCCTATGTGATAAAATTTGTGAATGCTGACTATAGTCCATGGGGAATATAGTCTTATTGTGATGTAAAATTGGTAAAGTGGTTTGAGACTTGAATGCTATTTTTATTATATTGTTTTATTTTAAGTGTTTAAGTTGCATTTAATTTGTAAAATTTTAATTGAAGGTATTTGATATTTTTATCTTCTTTATTAACTCAAAAAGGGGTTAAAAAAAGTTATTTTATGTTTTTTTTTTGTTTTTTTCAAACCCCTAGAGTTTTAACCCAAGGGTTAGTCACTTAGTTCAAGTCGTATTTTTAACTAAAATCAAGATATGACCTTTGAAAAAGGCCTAGCTTTAATGGTGACAAAATTAGTTTTGGAAAGGTTGCAAATGGATAAATTTCAATCAGATTTTCACTTATTTTGAGTGCTTTAAAGCAAGAGTTGTTTATGAAATTTTTTTTTGGAGGACTTCTATTTATCTCTTTATTTTTGGATTGTTGGGGGTTGGATTTTCTTTAGAAACCAGTAATCTTTCAATTTGGTGGGGGTTTTTATGGAAGAATCTTTTTTTGGGGGGGGGAAAGAGATTCTGAAGGAAAATTTTGGGCGCTTCCACAAATTTCTTCCTAGAAAGCATAAGAGGTTGGTTTCAATCCCTTTGTGTTGTTTTTGGTTGAATCTATTTATTTTTTAGAAGACAGATTTTTCATTTGAAGTATTATTGTGTTGTATGGGGATGGCTCTCTCAAATTTTGAGAGCTTCCCAAGTATGGGATTGAGAGAGGATGGACCTCCAATGGGGAAAACTCCAACCTTTGAGAAGGTGGAGATTTTGGGTATGAGTATCCACACTGTTGGAATATGGGGTTTTTGGGTATGAGTGCCTAGGATTATTTTATGGAGTTGGATGGATGGAGAAGTGGAGAGAAGTTGTGATAATATACAGATCTTTATTTAAATATACATGTTTCCCGCATTTGGTAGTGATATCTCCTAAGTCTCCCCCTTTCTTGAGTATTTGAGAAGATTCAATGTGCATGTGAATCCCTGGGTTTTGGGTGTTATTGTATCCATTTGTGTCATTGATGTTGATGCACGTTTGAGAGTGTGTGTAACCCAGTTCCTTTGATGGCCTCCAAGCTTAGGGGTGACTAGTTTTCCAGTCTAAAGTTGGGTGGTGAGCATCCCATTGGCTTTAGAAAAAAAAATTGTGTTATGTGTAGGTCTACAGATCTAAAGGAAGCTTACAACCTTAAGGAGATGCAAGTTCAATACTACCGATGTTTTTTTGTAGATGTTTTATATATGTTCTCAAATTTATTGTTGTAAGTGTTTTTATGTGATATTTTCTGGAAAAGGAATAACCATTGAAAATACATGCGTATTTAAGTATTCTAGTTCATCTAGAATATGTAATTGTTATTCTATAAATTCATTCCTATAAGAAAACAAAAGTTATTTCTTTGTGATTTAGGAGGGAAAATTACCTTCTGGCTAAAAATTGTTTTTCCAAACTGATTTTTTTTTATTATTTGTTTTGATTTTAAAATTGAGATAGTAGGCTTGACCAAACTTTAGATCTAAAAAAAATGGACTAGTTGTGGTATATGTAGCTTCAATGAATTAGAAATGAGAATAAAATATACCAATATTTTTCTGGATTGATGTAGAATTTTATGTTTAAAGCTCAAGTTAATTAATTGAGAATGTGGTACTCTATATTGATTAGCTAGGAATTTGGTTGTAAAATAATTTTGCAAAATATATGGTATGCAATAATTTTTTGTTTCTTGAAATAAATTTCAATGCTATCTTTGAATCTATATTCATTTGTTATCATTTTAGTTGTCAATAAGATCCTCTTCTTTTTTATACACCTGTGTATAGCCTTCCAAGATCTGTGTCAGAATTTTAAGAATTATTAAATCTTGTATTGTTGCTCCTTCCATGAATTATTAAGGTTTTAGTTTTAAAAGATCATGCGTGGCTTTACTTAAACTTATCCTAGTTTTCATTCCATCATTCTTTTAAGGGAGGAAAACTCAAGATTTTAAAATAAGGTAACCATAAAATAAAAACTTTTTAGATTGGAAGCTTCATGATTTAAATTAAGGGAATTTAAAAGGCATGTGATGAAAGTCATATATATATAAGTTACTTTTTAATATAAAAGTAATTTAAAATTTGTTTCTTAAGATTAATAAAGTATATTTCTATTTAAGAAGTAATTATTTCTACAAAGACATATTTTAATATATATTTATATCTATAAGGTTAATTTATTTATATATGGTTTTCTTTTAGTAGTAATTATATTTATGTAAGAATAAATTAGTTATCTTAAAATATTATTTAAATAAATAAATATTTATTATTTTTATAAGTATATAGAGAATAAATAATTTAAGTAAAGATAAAAATAGTTAAATATAAACATAAATATAAATATGTTTGTAAATAAAAAAAATAGAGTATATTATCATATTAATTAGTAAAGGATTTATGGCTTTAGTTATTGAAATTAGATATTAACGATGAAATGATGATAATTAAAATTTTGTATGCAACAACAGGTGGACAAATAGTAGTGTCTATACGTTTTTATAAAAAAAAATTGTTAGTTGTGTTTTTACCTTAGGTAAAAATTTAGGGAATGAAAGATAAAAACCAAAAAGTAGGGAACTACACTAAACTAGAAGGCACACATGCCCCAAAATATGGAAACAACATAAAAAAAATTTAATCCTTAAGAAAATTAATCCTGTCTCATTCCTTCCAAAATAGGTCCACTTTGTTACTAAGAGGTCATTTCCTTTTGCAACTTTGTCCTTGGTTGGCACAATCCACTTTTTGGGTTGATTCCATTCTTTGTTTCCTCTTCCTATCCTTAGATGATCCTAACACTATCTAAAATATTACCCAATTCATTATACCATGGGTAATGGAAATCAATATGTGAAAGAATTATCTAGCCTATTGGTATGTGCAAGATCTTCATGGCAAAACAAGGCCCTTAAGTGGCAAAAAATTTAGAAAAATCAAAGTTAGGAAACTTGACATAAAAATTTCAATAAGTTATCTATATTATTTAAAAAATATTAAGAATAGAATCTATAACAAATTGAATGTAGTTTCTAAACTACTATGTTTATTTAAAAAAATATCTATTTGGTGAAAATTTGAAATTTCAATGCAGTAGTACTTAAATTTCAAGGAAAAAATAAGAAGTAGTTGTCTTTCTAACCACCCTAACCACAATCAAAGGATAATATTTTTTTATAATATTTTAGATATAAGTAGAGGACTCATGTCCCAATGTGATGCATATTTTTTTGTAATTTGTTTCTTAGTAAATAATTAATTATGAATTTTTTATTACAACTTTTAAAAAATATTAAAACTCGTATGTCTGACCACCTTAACTTGGTCAAATCTTCATGAAATTAATTTTTTTTAATCCTATAGTATGTGAAGCATAGAATTTGGAACATGTTTCATATTCAAAAAATGTGATACCGTTTGAAAGCTATAGATAATTTTCAATGAACCTATGAATAAGGACTTTAGTCGTAATTCAAATAGAAAATGAATAATAATTATTTATTACAACTCAAAGTAAAGCATAATTTATATTGGTGGAAAGATGAGAATATTCTTTAAAAACCATTTTAGTTTCATCAATTTTGGGTAAAAAAAAAGTCCTCGGCCACATACCCTACACATACCCATCATATCGCCACTTTTTGGCCCATCATGATCCTGCACATACCCCTATCTACCTTTTCTTGCAGAGAGATGATCTAGAGCTTGTATCATTGAAGGGACCTATCATCTAGCTCCCTCTCATTCTCAGAGCCAACCATTAATTTCACATTTTTTCATCTTGTTCTTTGTTCATTTTTTCAACTTCTTCTTTATCTTCCTCCAAGTCCATCACCTTATCCTATTATTGAAAATTACCCTCTTCATCTTCCTCATTACTGGTTGAGTCATCACCTAGGTCCTCTCCTAAAATCACCTCCAATTATTTTTGACTCAAAATCTAAGGGTTCCTCCTGCATGAGTATAAATTATTCATCTGAAGACCCATCTTATTATTCTTAAAAGCAAAAAAATTTCACCTTTAACATTTTGGCTTAGCACTCTTGTAGATCTTCGTTCTCCTTTCCCACTACTAAAGTATTCCACACAAATCTTCTTACTCAAAATGATAAAGTTTTATTATAAAGAGTAGAATGATGTGTGGAATGCGAATTTTACCTTGTAATTTATGAAGTGCCTAGTTGGGAATTCTTAGTTACTTAGTGTGTTAGTTAGAAAATTGCAAGAGGATTGTATTAGTATGATTATATTATGTTGTTTTATCTCATTTAGTCTTATCTTATGCCTTGTTATCTTCTAGTCTCATAGTTTTCCTATTTTATTTTTTAAACTTGATCTTTTTTAGTTCACAATTTTATTTTCTTGTATATTTAATTTCATGTTTTTTTAATTTTTTTCTTGTGTTTTAATGAACTCGTGTTTAATTTTTATCAACTAGTTTAAGTTGGTTATATGTGAAATAAGAGAATTGTGAATCATTTAGTATCAGTTTCATGGGTGTTCTATTTTGAAATAGTTTAGTTATTTAAGACATATGTCATGAAGGATGAGCCCTAGTTCATAATATGATATGAAATTAGTAATCATTTAAAAAGTGTTATATATTGTCTTCAAAGTATGTAGTCAACTATACTTGATTACTTATGTTTAGTATGATATTTCTATGTTGTGGATAATTTATATTACTTACTATTATGAATGTATCTCAAAATAAACATGTAAAAAATATAAATAAGGTAAAAAAGATAGATTATTTGATTACTTCATTATATTTTGGATTATTGATTTATCACTTAAATCCAAGAAAATGGTCAAGGAGGAAAGGTATTCCTTCAATTTATGGGTTCAAATGCCTTCCAAGAATGTAATTTTAAATATTTGATGTAGTTTTTCATGATTGGTGAGAATTTATCTTGGAGTTGCATTACTATAAACTTGCATATATTTGGATATTTTACCACTAAGGCTGATGCAATTGATTGGGCATGTTGATTATGTAATTGAAAATATTTACTAGGTTGTATTTGTGACCCAATGTATTTTTAGATCATGGGTTTATGGCTAGTGAAATTTTTGTAACTTGTATGTGACTATTATCAATAACTATATTATATCTTGTGAATATTTTTTTGTCAAATATAGTATAAGTTGATCTTTTACATTCTTACTAGTATTTTTTTTCTTATTTTGGTTAATGTTTAATAAAAAATATTGAGGTTATATTTTGGTAGTTATTATAGTGTAATTATTTCCATAATTCTTGATTTTTCATGATATAAGCCACAACTCAACCATATTGAATCAATATCTACCCCAATCCTTTGAAAAAGGTATCAATCCAAATTATGAACTATCTACTTGGATTAAAAATAGGGGGATATGAGAAGCTATGATTAGATTATTTAGCTATACAAAGCTATCTCATATTCCTTTGACCACATAAAATTCCCCCTTCCTTTGTAGGAAAGATATGAGAAGAGAAAAAATTATAAAATTGTATATGAACTTGTGGTAAGAATATATGCATGGAAATGGGGGACCAAAAGGGGCTCTTAAGTGGCCACATTTTTTTCTTTTGAAATTAGGAAAAATTGATAGTGGATGAGAAAATGAAGATATTTACAATCAAAATATGAAGATGTTGTTAGAGTAATAGGTTAATTACTTAATTAATTTAATCATGTTAATTAATTAAGTCGCCTTTACTTTATTTTTCACTTAAACTAAACTTAGGCCTATTAATAATTAATTAATTATTAATTATTAATTACTCACCTTTAGGGTTTTGATCTCCTTTCATAAGGATATATCTCTTTGTAATTATTTAATTCTTTTTTAATACATTTTTTCTTCACGGAAAACAAAGCACCATTGTTGTGTTTCGTTATCTCTTCTTTGTGATAGGCTATTTGATTGTAGGTGTTCATTGCGTTCTGTGAGGTTGTATTTCTCAACTTCAACATGGTATTAGAGCCAGGTATTGATCCCAGGACTTGTGAACTTGTATTTCTCAACTTCAACATGGTATCAAAGCTATAGTGTTATCTTGTTATGAGATTTTATGGCTTCAATAGTTGATGACAGAGTTTGGTTTTCTCCTGATAGTCCCACTATTCTTTGGTGTGACAATTAAAGTGCTATACACATTTCTCACAATCTAGCGGAGAAAAAATGAATGAAGCACATTGAGATCCACATGAAATTCATTAGGTAGTTGATTCAGGATGGTTCTCTCATCTTGGAGTACATTCCTACTGAGGCGCAAGTTGCTGAGATCTTCACAAAACCTTTGGTATCACCATGCTATCTCCAGTTGCAATCAATGCTTGAGGTGATGGAATTTTCCATTGGGGGGTCTTTGTGAGGCCTTCCTTCCTTCATGTTTTATTTAGCATGCTTTCATCTCTTTTTGGAGTAAATTTTTCCAATGAGGTTTCCTCTATTTTCTCCACTTTACAGAGATTTGGTTGTATTTGGGTACCTCATCTGGCCTAGTTGTCGATACCCATCTTTTCTTTCATGCATTTTGTCCTCATTTTTTTATCTTCTCCCTAAGTTCATCTTAAAAGGGGGTGTTAGAGTAGTAGGTTATTTACTTAATTAATTTAATCATGTTGATTAATTAATTAAGTCATCTTGACTTTATTTTTCACTTAAGCTAAACTTAGGACTATTAATAAGTAATTAATTATTAATTATTAATTACTCACCTTTAGGATTTTGATCTCATTTCATAAGGATTGATCTATTTGTAATTATTTAATTCAAGTTGTTTAATGCATTTTTGCTTCATGGAAAATAGAGCACCATTGTTATGTTTCGTCATCTCTTCTATGTACTGGTTATTTGCTTTCATGTGTTCACTGGGTTCTATGAGGTTGTATTTCTCAACTTCAATAGATGTAACTTGAACAAGAGTCATAATGCTCTGAATCTACTTTCTAAACTATATTTTTTTAGATGGTAGAACTTAAGGGGTTCAAATAAGGGGCCATAAAAAGTTCTCATTTTTTTTTCAAGAAAAAATAACAAAACATCTAGTCCCCCCCCTAAAATGTTAACTTCTTTTTAGTTTTTCAAAAATTACTTCTATAGA
The DNA here is from genome assembly GCA_007258455.2 of Sequoia sempervirens. NCBI lineage: Eukaryota > Viridiplantae > Streptophyta > Pinopsida > Cupressales > Cupressaceae > Sequoia > Sequoia sempervirens. The sequence goes on along the minus strand of VDFB02271502.1, from coordinate 340,207 downwards.
AAAAAAGCTAACACGATGTAGTTTATGCTAGCTTTGTATACTAATTTTTTAATAAGTATAATTTTTTTAAAATATAATATTGAATGCAGACACACATTAAAAACAAAAATTTGAGTGTGCACCCTCCTAAATTTTTTGGAAATTAATAATTTTTTTATTTAAATTCTTGTAAATTAGATCCTAGTTTATAATAATGTAATTTGTTTCAAATTCTAATGAATGGGTAAAAACTAAAACCATAAATAACATACATATGTTTTTGAAAAAAAATGGATACACTAACAAAATAAATTAATGATATAAAAATTAACATATTTAAAACATAAAATAAATTACATGGTTAGAAATCTAAGAGATCTCAATATTCTTGTGGTATTTTTTAAATTGGCATTGAAAGACATGTAAACTTAATGGAGAGCATGAATATTTCATGTTTTTTAGAATTTATAAGAAAAATCCTTCATGCATTCATATGTAAGTCCAACACTTTGGGTTGGATGCCTAGAAGGTAAATGGATAACCCTTTGGGTTGGATGTCTATGGGAAATCCAACCCTAAGAGTTGACAATACCCAAATTGGATAAAAATGTGAGAATGTTATAGCATGCTTGTGTTATAATACAAGCACATTATAACACACTCATATTATTTTCTTCAAGGAAAAAAAGAATAGTCTCCATCTCCCTCTCTTCATCCTCTAGACCTATCTCTATCCTTTTCTCTATCTTTATCTCTCTATCTCCCATCCTCTTTATATCCATCCCCCTCTCTCTCTCTCTCTACTTGGTTACAAATATATCTCATGATACATAATCATTATATTGGAATATAAGCTATTTTTTAAAAATCTCTTAAAGGGTGTTCCTTATGAAACCCCATTGAGGGGATAACACCCTTAGAACCAAAGGGGATGCAAGGTAAGCCACCCTTTACCCATAGAAAATAAAATGGGCTTAAAAAATGGTTAAAAAATATCAATATGCTATACCTTTAACAAGATCAATCTTCGTTAAAGATTCCTCTCTCTATCTTCATCTCTCCCTCTACCTATCTCAATCTCTCTATTTATTTATCTCCTTCTATATTTATCTCTCTATATATCTTCATATATTCATCTATATCTCTATATACATCTCAATCTCTCTACATCCCTCTCCTCCCTCTTTCTTTTGCTCTCCCTCTTCCTAAACCCCTATATCTACAAATTTATTTTCCCCTTTATCTATATCCCCTATCTCTATCTCTCCATATTTATCCTTATATATATCTTTATCTCTATCTCCTTATCTATCAATCTCTCACTAGACTTCTCTCCTATTTTTCTCTTCTGTTCTTTCTCTCTCCCTCTCCCCATCTCCATCTCTCTCACAACCCCTCTATCTTTCCCATGTTATATATATATTCTCTATCTCTACTTTTCATATCCCTATCTCTTCCTCTCTCTCCCTCCCTCCCTATCACTCCTTCTTTCTATATTTATCTACTTCACCTCTATCATCTCTCTCTATATATTATGATGCCCTACCGTGCGAACCCCAAAGGACAACTAAAACTAACAAATTACAATACAATTTTTTTTGAAAGTAAAACATAACAAACAACACATGTAATGCAATTATACATATACTACATCCTCTAGGGTACACGTGAATATGTTACTAAACGTAAAACCCATACCATAACGATGATTAACCAACTATGGGTATTCCACTTAACCATTATATAGAATTAATAATCGGTGAAGTACATCCATAGCATTATATGTATAAAAATTATCCATCATACCTATGAACATAATTACAAATATTTGCATAGATGCAACACCATTAAAGAATCATATAGTATGAAGCAATAACCACATATTAGCACCAAGAATCTATAATCATAAAATGAACATAAAGCATCCAACAGTGACTATAAGATAATGCCAGAGGCTAAAATCATCGCATTTATAATATAAAGATACATCGTTCAAGATTTACATCACTACAATAGTGCTTCCCAACATGAATGTGAATGGTACAATAACATGGAATAATCTAACTGAATGTATGAATACAAATCATAAAGGTTGGTTCCAACTCTGGCACATCTCTAAAGTCACAGCAACTAGTACAAATCTACACATCTTGATCCTTGGTTGGGGAACCAATGGAGTGCATAGCACATTCCACCCGACCATGTGGACCACCAATTGTGCTAGGAGTTGACAAGGAAGACCCACAACCAAAAAAATCAAGTGTAAAATAACAAACAAGACTCCATGACAAGAGCAATGTAGTGCCCCTCTGGTTTGGTCATTCTTGGAATTCAAGTAAGTTGATATTTGAGTCGTCATGTTGTTTTCATTTGTTAAAAGTGTTATTAAGTGTGGTTAAATTAATTGTGGTGTCGTGTTGGTTTCATGATTACATTGTTTAATTGACTCTGTGTTATGTGATAAGTTAATATTTTGATTAATCAATATAATTAAATAAAAATTGATTGAGATGTTAGCTTAAATCAATTTGGAAATTAAATGTTTATAAATATTTAAATCGAGTTGTTAGAAATATATATATATATATATACTATTTAAATTGTATCTAAAAATAACTGAAATTTTGATTAATTAAATGAATTAGTTGTGTGAAATATTAAGTTCATTATTAAATAAATAAATTTGTTTTGTAAAAAGCACTATTTTAATGGTAATTGATAATAATTACTAGTATATTAATTTCTTAAGGATAATTGATTAAATATTGAAAATAATGTGATTTTAAATAAATTCTAAAAATAAGATTCGGAACTCAAGAGGGAAAAAGCGAGAAAATTTGGAAAGAAAATAGTAAAAAGATAAGAAACGATAAAATAAAAAGGGTGTGCACATGCACGACTTAGAACTGGATTCGAAAGGGGAAACTTACCAAATTTTATGGAACTTGTGTTTTCAAAAACATATCTTGATGAAAGCTTTATGTAATAGCAAAGGTTAGGGGATTATGAGGATTATTATTGTTTTGGGGGTATGGGCAATGATTTTAGGGGAAAATAATATATTCAGTGGTGGGAAATAGAAAAGGGAGCTTTGAAAATTGGTTCAGATAAAAAAAGAGAATTCATTAGGTTGGGAAAAACCATTTTGATGGCAGTTATCTCTACAAATGATCAAGTTGTTGCAAAGGGCTTTAGTTTTGGAAGGAAGGACCTGTAGCAGGGATAGAGAGATTCTTGAGCACGACTTCTCCAATACCAAACGACAGAGTCCAGGTAGGAGTTGCTTTTGGTATTTATTTTTATATTCTCTGTTATGAACAATGACTCCTTTACTGCCTATTGTTGAAGAAAAATAAAATCCTGAGTTTCTATTATGTTCTCATAGCGTCCCTCTAAGACTATAGCCTTTTTTTATTGTTTTGTGCTAATGGTTGTAGCTAATTTTTTATACGAATCTTAGGCTACTTTTTGCGTATAGAAAGCTCATCCTTTCATCAAGAAAGGGTGCGTACATGGTTAGCCATTATTAATTATTAATTTTTTTTTTCAAATTTAAAAAAAAAAAAAACTCGTATGTCTGACCAACTTAACTTGGTCAAAACTTCATGAAATTCAATTTTTATTTTTTTAATACTATAGTATGAAAATCATAGAATGTGACACATGGTAAATTGGATTAAAAAAAAGTGATACCATTTGAAAGCTATAGATTTTTTTCAGTCAACCTATAAATTAGGACTTTAATTGTAATTCAAATAGAAAATGAATAGTAATTACTTATTGAATTCAAAGTAAAGAATAATTTATATTAGTTGAAAGTTGAGAGTCTCCTTTAAAAACTATTTTAATTTCATCAATTTTGGGTAAAAAAATAGTTGTCAGCCACATACCCATCATATTGCCACTTTTTGGCCCATCATAATCCTACACATACCCAAATACTTAATTAAATATGAAGTGAAGAAAGTTTATAATTAAATATTTTAGAATATTCAATTATATGAATAGAAGAAAAAATTTCTAATTAAAGGGTATGTGTAGGATCATCATGGAAAAAATAGGCCCTTAAGTGGCAAAAATATCAGAAAAATCAGAGTTAGACAACTTGATGTAAAAAATTGAATAAGTTATTTATATTATTTAAAAAATTTGTAATAATAGAATTTTTAGGAAATTGAATGTAGTTTCTAAAATACTAGGCTTCTTTAAAGAAATATATATCTATTTGGTGGAAATTTAAAATTTCAATGCAGTAGTACTTAAATTTCAGGGAAAAAATAAGAAGTATGTGTCTATCTGACCACTCTAACCACAATAAAATGTTAATATATTTTTATAAGATTTTAGATATAAGTAGATGAGTCATGTCCAGATGTGATGCATAATTTTTTTGTAATTTTTTTCCAAGTAAATAATTAATTATGATTTTTTTATTACAACTTTTAAAAAATATAAAAAACTCGTATGTCTGACCACCTTAACTTGATCAAAACTTCAAGAAATTCAATTTTTTTTTTAATCCTATAGTATGTGAAGCATGTTTTAGATTCAAAAAATGTGATACCGTTTGAAAGGTATAAATGTTTTTTAATCAGTCTATCAATTAGGACTTTAGTTGCAATTTCAATAGAAAATTAATAATAATTAGTTATTAAATTCAAAGTAAAACATAATTTATATTGGTGGAAAGATGATAATCTCCTTTAAAACCCCTTTTTGTTTCATCAATTTTGGGTTAAAAAAAAGTCGTCAGCCACAAACCCTTCATATTGCCACTTTTTGGCCTATCATGACCCTGAAGATACCCTAAATATTTTAGAATATTTAATTATATGAAGAGCGAGGAAAGTTTCTAATTAAATATTTAGAATATTTAATTATATGAAGAGAAGAAAGTGTTTAATTAAATATTCAGAATATTTAATTAAATGTGGAAAAGGAATTTAGAGGAATATCATTTAAATTTAAAATTCAAACTTATGATAATTAATATAAATAAATTATAAAATCTATTTAATTAATTAAGAGAAATATGGAAGATGGTAATAATTAAATTAAATTAAATTTATTTAATTAAATTAGATGAATTACAAAGTGAATGATATAAATAAATAATTAAATTTATTTATATGTAGATGACTTTAGAAGATTAATTAAATAATTCATATTTAATTAATTAACAAGCTTGATTAGTTGTGACCATTTTTAGATGTATAAATTTTGCCCCTCTTTGAAGTGATGTGTGAAACACGTTGCTTCAAATAAAATATTCCTGCCTTTGAAATTTGTTGTGTTTGATTTTTCCCTTGGTCAACAAAATTTTAATTGATATGCCCCTGATTAAAAAAAAGGAAAATTTTTAACTGATATGCTCGTAATAAAAAAAATGTGTCTGATATGCCTTTTGATTTGAATCTAATATGTTTCTGATTGAAAAAATGCGGCTGATATTGATGATGCCCCCTTGGGAGGTAAATCACTGATGATGAGACAAATGTTGAGTTGATGATGAAATTCAAATAATGAGAGGGATGGAGTAATTTAGCTCCCGATAATTGATTAAAAGATGTCCCAGTCAAACTACAAGCCAAGATGGATTGATGATGACGATGATAGTGTTGTTGATGAAGGAAGGATACATCCCAATAATGATGATGATGAGAGTGTTGTTGATGAGGGAAGGATACATCCCAAAAAAACATAAGGATAGGGAATGATACATCCTGATGACGATGATGATGATGATGATGAAGTGTTGTTGATGAGGGAAGCATACATCCTAATGATGATAATGATGATGATGAGAGTGTTGTTGATGAGGGAAGGATACATATCTATGATTATGATAATGGTCAAGGCTTGCAGTAAGGCTAAGAACAAGATCAAAGGTATGATTAAATGATTTGTGCTAGATTGAATGGATTGATTAGATGATATTGAAAAAAAGGATTGGATGAATTGATTGCGATGAGATTGGAAGAAATGATTTGATGGATTGATTGAGATAATGTAGATGAGATGTGATGGATATGATAATGTTCATGCACACACTAATATGGATGTCATCTATATTAGCCATGCAGATTTTAACTATGCAAAATGAACTACACACCGTTGCTATTTTGTGAGCCAAATTTATGCTTATTTATCATCATTGATCCTTTTGATATGTTGAAAGTTAGTACAAGCATTGATGGTATAATGTAGACCATGATGACCTGAGTACAACTTCCATACAACTTTCGTTGAGATTTGATAGTGCAAGATAGCACAAGCATCTAGGTATAATGAGATCGAGATGACCTAAGCATCTCTTGCAAAAAGCAAGAATTAATCATTTTCCTATGAAAATTTGAAATGTCATCAATAATAATTTGTAGAGCATGTCCCATGATAATTTGCATAGTAATACTGATTAACTCACAGAGAGCAGACAAAGAAAATATCATTCTCCTCCCTAGCCCCTCTAGTTCTAGACATCATTGAGGTACTCCAGAGAAATGATAACAACAATCAAGATAAAACAATTGAACATAAGTGATAAAGTGATCAAACCATGATTGAGAAGAGATCATCCAACGAGAGTTGATTTTTTTTGTTTTTGATGTTGATTTGGATGGTTGGTTGTTTGATTGATTGCGATTGATGTTCAACTTGATGTTTAGGATGATTGATGTTTTCACTAGGTTGTCTTGATGTTGCTTGTTTGTTGATTTAAGCTCAAAATAAGTTGCCCTCGGTGAGTTCAAGATTTTTCCCCTAGTCTAAGATGAGACAATGACCATTTTATTGATGAAAGCATATGATTTATTGAAATTTTTTTGGATATTGGAAATATTTTGATTTTTTTGGATTTTGATGTTATTTTTTGGGTTTTAATGTTGTTGTTTTTTTTGGGGATTTTGATGTTGTTTTGATTTTTTTGGGATTTTGATGTTTTGATTTTTTGGGATGTTGATGTTTTCTATTTTTCTTGGAGTTTTCAAGGACATTTAAGATGGACTAGGATGAACAATTGGAGAAACAAGATGCCCCACAATATAAGATAAGATGCATGATGAAGGATATGGTATGTAATATTTTGATGAAGTGAATAGGATAAGATGCATGATTTTCAAGAAGATCCTTAACCTTGTTAAGATCAAAGGTGAAAATGAGGATAATGACCATGAATGATAAGAGGAAAATGGAAGATAGTATATGATATGGAGATGGATATGAAAGATAATATTTGCATGATAGGAGGATGGAGGAAGGGTTTCAACATCAAGTGTCATGACTAATATCCCTCAAATATGTGCTCTAATAGACCATGGGAATGGGAATTAGATTTATAAGTTTTGGCATGATAGTAGAAGCTAAGGCATTATTCAAAGCTTTGAATTAAAGGAGGAGAATGGGAATTGGATGTTGGATAATGGATAGGAGGTTGGAAGGCTTGGTGATGGATATATGGAGAGGATGGAAAGATTAAGGTTGGTACACACCTTGAAGGGTGATGGAGTGATGGGGGAAAAGTGGATTTGGAAGGTGATATGTTTTTATATGGGAGATGGGGATAAGCTTTTAGATAAGAAATTTTGGATGCCAATTTTGATTTTATTGCTTCTATGAGACTTTTAGGAATCCACATGACTTTTGATTTTGATATTTTCTTTATGGGACTTTGTGGCCTTTGAGATTTTTCTCTATGATTTATGGACCTTTGCGGTCTTTGAAATTTTTATTTTGAATTGATGGGCCTTTGTGGCCTTTTGAATTTTTCTTTTGCTTTGATGGGCCTTTGTGGCCTTTTGAAATTTTCTTTTTATTTTTGCATGACTCTTCGAGGAGACATGATGATCCTTTGATACATGTGGATTTTTATATTGAATCTTTTGATATTTGGCACCCAAATTGCTTCCAAAAGCAATGTGAGGAGCATATTGAGATGACTGATATGGAGGTATGATGGATGAGTTAATGTAGGAAGAATTTTGAAAGTGGATCGAGGATGTGCGCCTTTGTTGTTCTTGAAGAATAAGAGATGGAGAAATGTGGGACCTTAATATGGATAGAAGGTTTGATGAGCTAGGGTTGGGATGATAAGGACCAAGGATAGATAGAAGGTTTGATGAACTAGGATAAGGACCTAGGATAGATGGAGATTTTGATGGGATAGGATAAGGACCTAGGATGGATGGAGAGTTTGATGGACTAGGATAAGGACCTAGGATGGATGGAGAGTTTGATGGAGAGTTTTGAAATGAATCATTGGATGTAGAGGATATGATAGAAGAAGGTGATTGAATGGAATCGTTATCTTGGGTGAAATAATTGTGAGGTTCATTTTAAATTATGGAGGATGAAGATAAATGCATGACATGATAGGATTGGTCAATTTTATTTGATGGCTTAGATTTGGGCTTCTCATTTAACCTTTGCAAAAATTCAAAAACATTGAATTTGGATGATGTTGTTTTTGGGGGAGAAGAGTTTACATTCATATTTCCATCAAAGGACTTCTTAGTTGTGCCCCATTGTATTTCCTTGATTTAACCCATAACAACAGTTTCCTCAATGACATCCCATTGTCCTCTATCTCCAAGGATCTATTGTATGTTGTTGGCTCTCAGTTGTTGTAAGCAGTAGCTTGGTAGAATGACAACTTAGAGAACAAGATTATGCAACATGAATGTCTATTGCTAAATGATGTGATATTATTAAACTGAGATATGAAATTGCGATAAATGAATCTAAAACAACTTATGAAAGACTATTCTATCATGATTATTATGCTAAATGATGAGACTAAAATACTATGCTAAGCTCCAGAAAACAAGATGGTTAAATGCTAGATAGAATGCAACTATAGCAATCGTATTAATTTCACCAAATCTAGGATCGTTTCAACTCATAAGAGGGTTGTATTTATAGATTTTTGGAGGAAATAATCTAGTTGGAAAAGATCGATGGTTGAAATCAAGCCTGTCAAGATGAACGGTGAGAGATTTTGGAAGTTGAGGAAAAGACGGAAGGTTGAGAGAATAATGGAAGATGTTTCCTTCCCACAAAACCTCACTCAAAAATAGAGGCAATTTGCTATTTTCCATCTTTAGTTATGAGTTAGTTTTGTAGATGAAGATAAATCCCACAATTATATAAATAAATTTATTTAATTACATGTGACAATGAATTAAGAATTTTCCATAATTAAATAATTAGTATTTAATTATAGGTATGTGTAGGATCATGATGGGCCAAAAAGTGGCAATATGATGGGTATGTGGCTAATGAATTTTTTTTACCTAAAATTGATGAAACAAAAAGGGTTTTTGAAGGAGATTCTCAACTTTCCACCAACATAAATTATGCTTTACTTTGAATTTAATAAATAATTATTATTCATTTTCTATTTGAATTACGACTAAAGTCCTGATTGATAGGCTGATTGAAAAACATCTATAGCTTTCAAGTAGTATCATATTTTTTGAATCCGAAACATGTGTCACATTGTACACTTTGCATACTATAGGATTAAAATAAAAAATAATTTCATGGAGTTTTGACAAAGTTAAGGTGGTCAGACATATGAGTTTTTATAGTTTTTTAAAAGTTTTAATAAAAAATTTGTAATTAATTATTTACTTGGAAAAAATTACAGAAAATATGCATCACATCCAAACATGAGTCCTCTACTTTTATCTAAAATATTATAAAAAAATATTATCGTTTTATTGTGGTTAGGGTGGTTAGGCAGACACCTACTTATTTTTCCTTGAAATTTAAGTACTATTGCATTGAAATTTTAAATTTTCACCAAATAGATTTAAAAAATAAAAAATAAACCTAATATTTTAGAAACTACATTAAATTTTCTAGAAATTCTATTCTTACATATTTTTGAAATAATATAGATAACTTATTCAAATTTTTATGTCAAGTTGCCTAACTCTGATTTTTCTAAATTTTTTGCCACTTAAGGGCCTATTTTTTCCATGATGATCCTACACAGTACACATACCCTTATGTGTGAGAAGATGATAGAAAAGCGTTTAATTAAATATATAAAATACTTAATTAAATATGAAGTGAAGAAAGTTTCTAATTAAATATTTTAGAATATTTAATTATACAAAGAGAAGAAAAAGTTTCTAATTAAATATTTTAGAATATTTAGTTATACAAAGAGAAGAAAGTTTCTAATTAAATATTTTAGAATATTTAATTATATGAAGAGCGAGGAAAGTTTCTAATTAAATATTTAGAATATTTAATTATATGAAGAGAAGAAAGTGTTTAATTAAATATTCAGAATATTTAATTAAATGTGGAAAAGGAATTTAGAGGAATATCATTTGAATTTAAAATTCAAAATTATGATAATTAATATAAATAAATTATAAAATCTATTTAATTAATTAAGAGGAATATGAAAGATGGTAATAATTAAATAAACTTATTTATTTAATTAAATTAGAAGAATTAGAAAGTGAACGATATAAATAAATAATTCAATTTATTTATATGTAGATGAGTTTAGAAGATTAATTAAATAATTTATATTTAATTTAATTAACAAGCTTGATTAACTGTGACCATTTTTAGATGTATACAATAATTATAAGATGGTCATGAAGATTAATTAGAATAAATTTTGCATTGCCTTCAATTGCTTGAAAATAAACAATAGAGAACCAATCAAAATGAAAGAATCCTCCACACACAAATAGAAAAGTACTGGTATTGTATTACTCTAGATAATAAGTCTTTCACTGCTGAAAAGTATTAATCTTAAAAAGTGTTGATGATCAAATATTATAATTTTCAAATTTCATATATATAAGAAGAAGACCCAACAAAGGTGTCTCTTTGGATTGTCTTTTTGACATGGAGCATTGGGAGAAATTTTTGAAATTATGCTAATAACTTCTTGTTTTGTTGATATGTTTCTTTGTGCTTAATCAGTGAGACACGATGAACTTCTTACATATGGTAATTCATCGGTAAGATATAATTGATCGGTATGACTTGTTGGCTTCACTGTGATGATGCTTGTATTGCTGATGAGTAGCCTCCTTTGTATCATCAGTATGAGAGGATAAATATCTCATCGATATATTTCATCAGAAAAAATCATAAGCTTGTTCTGAATGATAGATCTCATGCCAATATCATTTGTCTTGGCGATGATCCCCTGCGTTGATGAAACTGTGAGTCGTGTCTACCTGATATGTATTCACCTAGGCACTTTGATCAATATGATGACTTGGATTTCCTGTCGATATGTCAAAAACACCATCAATGGAATGCAATGGCTTAGTTATCGAGGAGACATACACCAACTCTTGCCGATATGGATTAAAATGTTTTATATAGAGGGATTTTTTGGAGATCAAATTTGATTGTGACCACATGCAATTACATCAAGATTTGGTTTTCTATGAGGGATTTATGAATGTAGAATTTTCAAAATTTTATAGTTCCAACACAATATTTTCTTTTTTTTCTCTAATTCCATGAAATTTTGTATAACCTCCTCTGCTTCTTTGTCTTCTTTGTTCTTAAGCAAATCTTCCCCCAATATAAGAAAATTGGTGTATCCACTAAGGTTTTTCTTTTTCTTACAAGAGTGTATGTACCCTTCAGGGTCATAATTCATTCTTTGTGCATACTCCTTTAATTTGAATTCATCCAACAAAAAAGGATAATAATATCATTGGTAGTGGGATGTTAGGTTTTTAGGTACATCAATTATAAATTAGGGTCGTATACTATGGTAATTAACTAATTATACGCCATTTGTGAATTTCATTTTTTTTAATATAGTTGGTCAAGAGTGGGATGCACTACATTTGTACGTTGCAAAAATCCTTGATTTGATGACGGTATGGATTGAACGATATCAACAATCTAGTCACACATTAACATGGGAAGGTGTGGCTTCATTGGTTAAAGAAGCTCACCATAATGGAGACTCCAATTTTATACCAAGGGAAATTGATTTAGCATATGGTTTAACAGATAAATAGTTACGTATAAATATATTAATCACCCATATTATTAAATTACTTTCAATTATATGGATGTATATATATGCTGAGTTTTTTTTTCTTTGCATACATTTGGCCAAGAATAAATATTGTTTATCAACTGACGATGCAATAATTTTTACATGTTTGACATATTTCAGGTGAAACACCACAAGGCTATGTGGAGCAATGGTCATAAATTTTGAATCAAAAAGTTAGATGACATGAAGAAAACTTATGATTCTAGGATAACTGCAATATTTTAGGTGACTAATGTTTCATCTAGAAGCAACATACATCTAGAAGTCTCAAAAAATTGATACTATGGGATTTTGGATGATATACTTGAGTGTGACTTTAAGTCCCTCAAATTAGTTATGTTCGTCGTCCAATGGTATAGGCTATGATTGAATGAAAATGATCCCGAGAGAACTATTATTGAACATGATAATGGATTTACCATGGTTAGTACAAGGTCGATTGAGCGAGCTAGAAATGAGCCCTATGTTCTTCCAAGCCAATGTGAGTTGGTATTTTACTCAGAGTTTCTAGGTAAACTAGGTTGGTCATTTTTTGTTAGAAATGATACAAGAGGAAGGCTAGTAAAGTATAATGTGGTGGAAGAAGAAGATATCAAAGAACTAGAAGATGATGTAGATGATGATTAGGATCAATAGTTAGTTGATGATGTTCCTGACGAAGATTTCAAAGAAGAGGAACTAGATTATGATGATGTAGGAGTTAATGTTAGTGAAGATGATATCCATGTGGATGATTACATTATCGAAACTGATATCAATGAAGATGATGATGATATGACCAATCCTTACAATGCTGAATTTGGATTGGATGATACAAACAAAGAGTTGGATGAAGAAGAAGATCAATGACATTGAAATGTATGAGTTATGCGATTATATTATCTATTTGATATTGATTTCTTGATAGAACTATATTTGACTTATATGGTTGCATAATTAATTCATGATATTTTTAATTTTTATGCCATTACATAATTAATTCATGATGTAATTTTTAATGTTGTTAATTCATGATGTTACAACTATTGTATCTCTCCTATAAATTTCCATATGATAAAATCCTAGTTACTCCATGAATATTTATGATTAGATATTATTTGATCATATCTTTGGTTATTTCATTCCTAAAAAATAGCATTTCCTCATGTTGACCTTGCATAGTGACATGTGAATGGGGAAACATTGGAATTTTTTCAATTTGTGCTTGTATGGAGTGAAACTTGACATGGTTAGCCTAGATTCATGTGTTTATGATATGGGAGGGTTTTGAGACTCAAACATGAGGTCATGCTATATAAAGGCATCTCGTCCTTTGTAATAATACAAGTTGCCTTCTTCTTCATCTCTTTCATATATTGTTCTTAGCATTTCTTTGGTTAATGATCTCAAAAGATAAGGCTCTCTAAGCCTCACCTTGGATCTATTACACATCAGTTTGTGCATTTTCATTAGCAATGAATATTGAGATGATCTTTAAAAAGCTCATTGAATATAAAGATGATAATAGGAAGCTAAAAAAATGAGTATATTTTGTTTATGGAACCTAAACCGCAAGGTTTGTCACTCTAATGCTAAAACCAAGTCAAATTAACCCCTAACACCAATTGAAAAAGTCAAAAAATGCCTTTGTTTCTAATTCACAAGAACATATAAACCTTTTGAAACCACACATGCATGTTATGAAAGTGTATGGTAATCCTACTTATAGTGGAAGTTCACATGATAAGCTAACCAATGGCACTATATTGGAGGATAAACCCACCTATGGAATTAATTTAAGAGGTAAGGGATTCTTCTTAGTGGAATTTTGAGTCTTGGATTAATCCATAGTGCTAAACTTAGTTCTAATTTTCATCCCTTGGTGTTATATTTATCTCTACAATTTCGCATACTTAACCATTTCATCATCCCTTTTCCCAAGCTATTTGTATCATAATATAAACTTGGTCCAATCTCACATTAGCCCCTTAGGTAATTATCCATTTCCTCTTTGAGTTGAATGGAACCTTTTGTACCAATCCATCTATGTTTTCCCACCCTAATGGATCAAGACTTGACATCATCTTAACAATATTCTTTATGTCATAACATATCTTCGAAGTGCCTTTGGCATGCTTTAGATGTGTCAATATTAACTAGATCGAATATATTAATTTTAAAGTCTCTAAACACATTCCATGACAAGAAAATGACTCATTTGGATTAAGGAGTACTTTCCTAAACCATTCCTTCATATTCAAAAATACCTTCTCACACCCACATCATAATTCATATCCATGTTAGTTTTAATGAGTGTTTTAAACCAACAATCAATTAATCAAAGGATAGAAGAAAAATCGTTATGCAAAAGGATAAGAATGAAAGAAACTAAAAGAATCAATTCAATAGATATGCTCCCCATTATTGTAATAAACCAATGTTAAAAAATAAGTCATAACAAGAATAGGACCAAAAAAAACTAGGAAAATAAATATTGTAGGCTACATTAATAAGACATTGATTGCAAGCATTTATTCCATGATGTTTAAATGAAAAAATACTAGATAGCTCAATCTTTGAAAACAAAGGGGTAAAAACTTTATTAGAAATCAGAAAAGAGCATTACAATAATAACCAAGGGACCCAGCCCCAGAAAACAAGGTGAAAACCCCACAGCATAAAACAACATCAACTATCCCTATGTGTCCTATCCTCCTCCAAGAACCAGTCTAAATCCAGATGCAACTTAGGGTTAACCTGATCCCAATCCTCAACCTTCCAACCACTATCATGCTTAGAGGCCCATTTGGCCAAGCAGTCAGCAGCACGATTCCACTCCCTCGGGATGTGAACAAAGGATGCCTCCTCCATCTGAGAACTAACCTGAAGAATCCGCTAAACCATCGAAGCCAACTGCCAATTTATATCAGATATCTTTTGCTCATTCAAGAGATTAATCAAAATCTTTGAATCAGCTTCACATATAACCTTTCTCCATCCCAAATCAAGGGCCCTCTCAATAGCATGAAGAATTTCTAAACCCTCCATGAAGTTAACAGTCTTCACCCCCTCATGTATAGAGAACAGAAAAATCACCGACCCAGCTGAGTCCATGCCAACCCCACTAATTCCAACAGGCCCAGGATTTCCCCTAGAAGAACCATCAGTATTGATCTTTAAAAATCCATTGGGAGGAGGTAACCACCTTCCAACCCATTGAACCCTCTTTTTCCCATGCCTACAGTTCCTAGAACTGACAAAAGATGAATGAATTTCTTAAAGACCCAGTCTAGCCACCAACTCAGCATCACCTCTCTCCAAGGGGAAAACCACATCACATTTAGCTAAAACAGACTCCTGCACCATTCCTAGCATACGCATCCAAACTTGCCGACCCACCAACTTCTGATCACAAAAAATTTGGTGGTTCCGCTCCAGCCAAATCTGCCAAAGTAGAAAGGTAGGGCCCACAAACCAAACTTCCTACAAAAAGGAAGCCATAGAAGGATGTCTTCCCATACTATCCAAGAATTCAACCAAAGAGCACGCATGAATACAAGGAAGCTTCCACACCTCCCACCACCAATGCCAAAGCTGTACAACAAAGGGGCACTGGAAGAACAAATGCGAAGAATCCTCTTCCGCTCCCCCACACAAAACACAAATTGAAGGTCCTTGAAATCCCCGTTTACGAATGTTATCCCAGGTCAAGCACCTATTCCAAGCCAAAGTCCAAACAAAGCAGTTGCATTTAGGCCACGAGAGTTTATTCCACACCCTTTTCCACCAATGAACCTTAGCCCTAGTTAGCTTCTGAGCCAATAACACCTGATAACTAGAAGCAACAGAGTAAACCCCCTTAGGATTATGGGTCCAAGCAAGAATATCCTCTTCCAGAAGAGAACTACAACTCCTACTATGAAGAATCTTGTGAAGCTCAACACTTTATTCCACAAGTCCCAAATCTGGCCACTCTATTGGATCCTTCCAATGAGCTACCTCCAATTGACCAAAAGAAGCAATAGACTTGAAGACACTCACCCTAGCCCAGCCAGCCTCGAGAAATATTTGGCACAAAGGAAGTAGATTGGGGAACTAAGAAGTAAGTGGAGGGAATCCATCCCAAGAATCCGACCAGAAGAGAGCTTCAGTTCCCCGTCTACATATCCAAAATAAACCTTCCTTGATAAGCTTTGCACCCTTCTGAAGAGTATTCCAAATCACTGAACCTTTCCCCTCAAGAGGGTAACGAGGGAGATCTTGCCGTGGAATCCCTGAGAAATACTTATGAGATAATATCCTGGCCCACAGCTAATCCTGTTCCACACACCATCTCCAAAATAGCTTAGCAGCCACAGCCACTCCGGATAACACAGACTGTCAAAGACCAAGACCACCAAATTGCTTTGGGCTGCACACAACATCCCACCTGACCAGGCTGCACTTGGAAGATGCCAAACTTCCCGCCCATAAGAACTTCCTTTCAAGAGAATCCAACTCCCTCAAAAAACCCATCGGAGCCACCTGAAGCATACATCTGTAGGTAGGGAGAGCCTGCACCACTAACTTGATAAGCTGAACCCGCCCCGCAAAAGACAACCATCTGTGGGTCCAATAATTAACTTTTGCATGGAGCTTATCAATAATATTCTACCAAGAACCCTTAGGAAGATGGCGAACAGAAATTGGGAAACCCAGATATGTCAAAGGAAAAACCCCTATCTGAAACCTCAAGATATTAGCAATTCTTCTCTGTATGGGGGTCAGCGTATTGAAGAAGAATATGGAAGACTTCTCTTCATTAATCAATTGTCCTGAAGCAACAAGATATATGTCCAACACCTGCCTCAAGTTAGTAGCTTACCTAACAGTAGCCATCCCCATCAGGGCAGTATCATCAACAAACTACAAATGAGATTGCAGAGGCAAGTCTCCACCCCATCAGCAACCCTGAATGATGCCAAGCTCCACCCTTCTTTTCAACAAACATCCAAGGCCTTCCAAAAGAAGTAGAAAAAGATACAGAGAAAGATGATCCCCTTGGCGCAAACCCCTTGAGGCACCAAAAAGTTTAGAATGATCTCCATTTATCAAAATTGAGAAGGAAACAGACATGACACAGCTCATGACCCATTGTATCCACTCCTCACCAAAACCAAAAGAAACAAGGATCTTCTACAAAAAAGACCATCTACACTGTCATAAGCCTTAGCCATATCCAGCTTAATGAACATAGCCTTCTCATGAGAGCTGTCCATGGAGTGGATGGTCTCCGTAGCAATGACAACCCCGTCAAGAATCTGTCGACCTGCCACAAATCCACTCTGTTCCTCCGAAATCAGCACTTTAAGCCACTTCTTCAATCTCTCAGCCAATAACTTTGAAATGATTTTATAAGCCACATTGCAAAGAGAGATAGGTTGGAACTGAGATAACCTATCAGCCCCTTCACACTTGGGTATGAGAGCAAGGAAGGTGGAATTCAGAGCACGAAGCATCTATTTATTCCTCTGGGACTCAAGGACAACGCCAGAAGATCCAACTTTATGATATCCCAGA
This sequence comes from Sequoia sempervirens, assembly GCA_007258455.2. NCBI lineage: Eukaryota > Viridiplantae > Streptophyta > Pinopsida > Cupressales > Cupressaceae > Sequoia > Sequoia sempervirens. Next base: position 322,638 of record VDFB02271502.1, on the reverse strand, counting down.
ATTCTGAAAAAATTCAATCGGGAAACCATCGGGACCAGGAGCTTTACCCTTCTTCATCTGAAACACAATCCCCTCCAGCTCATCAAGAGAGATATCTTTCATCAGATACTCATTCGCCTCCCTGGAGACCAACTGAGGAATACAAGAAAGAACCTGTGCTTCCTCAATAGAGCCCCCTCGTGAATCCTCCCTAAATAAAGTAGCAAAATACTGAGATGCCTCAGTAGAGATTTCATAAAACGAGGCAAGACGTTCACCCCTATCATTCACCAGAATAGGAATGGAATTACCATGCCTCCTGTCCTTCAAGAATTGAAGAAGAAGGCGGTGTTTTTATCACCTTCCTATAACCATTCAACCCGGGCCTTTTGCTTCCAATAGATTTCTTCCCGCAATTCAAATTCCTCAACCACTTTCAAAGTCTTAGCCTCCTCCCTTAGAAGATCCTCAGAGGCCCCATTCTCACGAATCAACCGCATAATATTATTCAACTCCTCCTGGGCAACAACCTTAGCATGAAAGATATTACCAAAACATCGCCGATTCCACCTTTTAAGCTGATATTTGACAAACTAAAGAAGCTTGGAGAATGTGTACATTGTCGTACCAAAAGTTGGTCTACCAATCTGCCACCACTTAGCCACATGTTCATGAAGAGTAGGATCCCGTAACCACATAAGCTAGAACTTGAATGAGGGAGAACGAGGCCCCTGAGCAGAGATAATACTAAGCTTAATAGGCCAATGATCAGAACCTCTCCAATCAAGAATTTCAAATCGAGTGGACCATAAGTCTCCAACCCAATAATAGGAAACCAAGAATCGATCCAGCCTCTCAGCAACACAACTCTCACCAATTCTCCTATTATTCCAAGTGAAGTGACCATTACTTGGCAGGACTTCAATAAGATTTAATTCAGAAATCCTATCTCTGAATAACAGAGAAGAAGGCTCCAACCTAGGAATTCCACCTCTTTTCTCAGACAACTCCACAATAGCATTAAAATCGCCAGCTATAACCCACGGATGGTAAGGAGCTAAGCTACGAACAAAAAAAAGATGGGACCATAGAATTTGTTTACCCAGAAACTCAACAAGAGCATACACATTAAAGAGGAGAATACACTCACCAGTCTCATACGAAGAGGCGACTAGGGATATAGAGGATCTAGAGGACATCCACTAGAGAGGGAAAATCTTCCGAGGGTTCCAAAAGCAAGCCACCCCTCCGGAAGCACCAAGAGCCCCCACACACTAGCATTCACCATATTTCCACAACTTAGGAGCCATGGCCAACATATTATCTACAGATAATTTAGTCTCCTAAAGAAAAAGAACATCCAGAGAATGATTCCTAACCAAATCACGAACAACTTTTTTTTGAGGGCCACTGTTCAAGCCCCTTACATTCCATGAGAGAAAAATCATTTCTGGGGACATGAAAAATGTGAATCCAGAGTCTTGACTTACCTTGACTCCACCAAATTTTCCCCAGTTAATTTAATCTTCTCCATATCCTTTTTCCTTCCCAGCTTGGAAGTCCTATCACCAACCCCTTTCTTGAGTTCATTTTGCTTAATACCCAAATGAGAGGAGGCCAAAGAGCTCTTCCCCACATCCTTGCCTCCTTTCAGGGGCAATGGGGAACCACCTCCACCACTCTTTGAAGCTCCAATAGAAGATTCTTGTTCAGTCTGGACAATCAATTGTTGATCCGTATCCATCTACCCAACCCCAATCTCCTGCACATCCTGCATGGCCTCCAATGGTGGCCCATCCTGTCCTGTACCCAAAGTTCCTTGATCCAAGTTCAGCAACCCCGGATTCACTTCCTCCTGGCTGAGATCATCTAGCACCTCAAACCTATTAAAAGTTTCATCATCTTGCCTCTCCCTCAAGGTCCGCTTCTGGCCCCGATTCCTATTGCGAGCCTTAACAGGGACATAACCATCATCTCCATTACCATCACCCAGAATAGGCTCCTTACCATTATCAGCCCTAGGAGGATTACGAGAAGGCTGAGAAGGTTGGGGTACCACAAGCTTAGCCCTAGGGCACCTACGCTGCAAGTGACCATATTCATGACAAAGACGACACCGAAAAGGTAGGGTTTCATAATCTAGTTGTTGAACCCAAGTATATGATCCAGCACTCACTTCAACAGAATCTGGCAGTGGCTTGCTTAAATCAATTTCTACATAGATACGAGCAAAAGTCATTACCTTTTTATACTGCGTCTGTTGTGAAGATCCAACAGGTTTACCGAGCATTGAAGCCACCAAATGCAACATGTCATCCCGCCAACACTCAACTAGAAACCATGGCAACCGAACCCAAACTGGGATCTGACTCGGTATTGCCTCAGTCGGGTTGAAGCCAACATGCCATGGCTTGATAAACAAACCCACCTGGTTATAAAAATAGGGGCCACCCTCGAAGACCTTATTCTGATCTGCCGTGCAATCAAAAGAGACCATTAAAAAGTTGTTTGCAAGGAGCCTAATCTCCATCTCCCCCTCCGGCATCCAAGTCCATTGAGCCCAGGATTCCAAAAATTGCAGCGAGACTCTCAAACCCATGAACTTGCAATAAAAAGAGTGCCTTGAATAGTATTCAATATCATCTGCAAGCATTTCCATCGGGATAATCAAATTCAGTCACTCTTTGCATCTTTCCAAACACCCATTAATCTTCATTATTCGGAAGCCACTAACCGATCCTAGATCATTCATCTCCATCTCTGAAGAAAACAACGTATTATCAAAAACATTCACTCCATGCGCCGAAGGCTTCGAACCAAATGTTGATCGGAAATCCAATTTGGGGCTAGCCCCAAATGTTTCCCCACCCAGCATATCATAAAACAAGATCCCCAATAGGCATGCAAACCCCCAGGAAACTTTAGCAAGAAATGGAAAAAAATAAAAGACCCCAAGGGAAGGATCAAAACCCTTCCACCCACAAGCCACCCAAACGGTAGCAAGAAGGCCACCAGAAAAGAAAAAACCCCACCACCACAACCCCGGATAGCTTCAAACCCCCACAACACAGAAGAAAGCAACACACAGAGAATGAGCTAGGGCACGATCACCCTAGCTTGGCTTGCAGAGCATGTGAACACCATCATATTAAATAATCCTTCACTAAAACATTTGTTTGAAATGACTAATGAATTTCTAGATAGCTCAATCTTTAGTCAAGTAGTATTTCAATAATTGATTCTTAGACATCCATCATGATTAAACATCACATATCATAATCCTTTTTAACAATCACTAGGAATATAGATAATATTCAATCATGTCATAGGAAATAAATCATCAAAAATTATAAAGAATGAGAAAACCAACTATATAAACTCAACAAGCTACCATACAAAAATTATATTTTGTAGAAAATAAAATAAAATATATGTTGACATAGCATATATATTTTGTATATAAACTATATGTTGACATAACATATATATAAACTATATATTTATAATTTTGGCCCCACGTGTGAAGGATCATGACATAACATACTACACCGAGACCCTAACTAGAGAGTTGCACCGAGAACCAATGCATCCAACCCTTGAGTGGAGAGTTGTGAGACTTCACTGCACAAGTGTTGCAAGGCCATTGAGTTGAGGAGGAAGACTAGGAACCATTTGGAAGGAGTAAATCCAAATCTAGAGGTGAGGGAACTCAGAAAGGGAATATCGACCAAGGGACAATGACTATAAGTGATTTTTCCCCCACATTTAGAAATCTTGTTGCAAGTACAATGATTTAGACTCTATTTGTTCCCATCGAGGTGTTGCATGCTATATTTTGGTTAATTCGAGCCAATTTCCCATTGAGAAACCAATCTCCATAGATTTCCTTGCCTTCGCCAATTGACAAAGCCTACCCAAAGATCAAAAATAATTGTCACATATCAACATGCCAATGGGAGATATACTCAAATCGTAGAGATTGGATACCAAGATTGTACGTCACTTGGAGGCAGCATGATGTGCAAATTTGTAGGTAGGAGTCTTCAAATGTGCACAGATCCGAGCCTTCAAAAATTTTCCATCGACAAAATCCATAGTAACAAACAAACCATTGCCAATATGTGACAAAAAATGTGCCATAAACTAGGTGTTTTTTTATTGGTGATAAGTATTTTATTTTATTAAAAATGTGCTAGAAAGTCCACCAGCACTAGAATTTTTTTAGAAAACTACCACCCACCCTGAAAGTTTCCAACCCCATCCCCATAAGAAAATACAATGTTAAGTAGTTTTTACAAGCTTTGACTCAAAAAACTGACACAAAGTCACAATTTTGGAAAGATTCTAACCACGCCTGCACTATCTTGTTCCTTGTTGACGGTTCTCTCTACTCCCAAGGAATGATTTCCATTAATGGCTTCACTTTATTTTGCGGACGCAACCCTTTCTCTACACATAGCTCTTCTCTAGCTATCTCCTTTAGGTCTGTAATTTTCAACTCCAAACCAACTAGTTCCACACATATTTTCATCACTTCCCAACCACGCTCTACGTTGTTCCACCAATGGTCCTTTGTTTTTCCTCCTAACCACCTAATGAACAAATGGTTTAAGTCTACCATCTCCAATCCACCATCCCACTCCTCATTTTTTACCAACCCTACGCTGGTAATTTCTTGCACAAGTATTTCATCCATGCCACCTAAGCACTAGATTTCAAAACTAGAGTGCACATTACATGCCTCACATTCTTAATTGGCTTGCCTAAATCGATTCCCCATGCCATCACCAAAGAATAAATTTCTAAATTCATTTGTAGCCTATGGGTCAATTTCTCAAACCTGTCACCTAGCATTAGTTGTACAACCTGTGCCACCTAAGCTTCCTTAAAGAGGAATAACCCCCGCATCCATTTCATGGATGCCTTCCCCATAAAAGTGTCCATTTTCTTGCTTGAGGAGAGCATAAAATTGGCTTCCATTGCTACTCTATTTCTTCTAACCACCTTCTCTACACCACCAAATCTTTTCAATGAATGATTCACCGCTCTCCAAGAATGCATTAAAGGTGGTGGAGTGTTTAGAACACCCCACATTTCCAACCAGTTCCATAAATGCAGAGTGTATGCTTTGTGTCGACGCAAATCCCTCATAAATGCATCATCTCCATCCCCTTATACCTACGAACTTACTTCATACTCTAGCCCACCTCATTCCCTATGCCAAATCCTCTACATTTCCTGAGCATCTAATATGGCTTGTCTTGAACATTCATAGTAGGATAATCTCACAAGAAACTAGAAGATTCCACCAATTAATAAAGGAGAAACATAATTATTTCTATCTCTGCTTACCCTAACTGAGGGTTTTAATAGTCTAAAGTAAATCCACAATAAATCACACAAATCTTAACTAAAATGCATGAACTTTAATTTAACAGGAAGATGATTGAGATTATTACCATATCCAACCGTTCTACCATACCTTTAAGGCCATACAATTTCATACAATGCCTAGAAATGTAATATTTTTGGAGAAAAGTGATAAAAAATCAAAGATTTTCCTTAAACTTATTCTTTATTCAACCACCCTTGAAGTTCTAAAAGATACAAGAGCCTTTTTAAAGGAAAAAAAAACTAACTTTTATCCTTCTAATTTCCTCTAATTGACCCTAATGACTCTTCATCTCTTATTATTTCCCTTTTGATTAAGTTGAAAACTTTTTACATTGTTTTCATTTTTGCACTTTTGGACTTAATAAACACCAAATGACCTCAAATATATGAAACATGACTCCAATAACAAGATTTTCAAAGTAGGAACAATAAAATTGAATCAAATTTCAAACATTGCTTTATAGAGGCCTAATTATGCCAAGGTGCTCCTGCACCAGTACAAGAGATGAAAAAAAGACAAGGAGCCATTGAAAACTTTTGAATATGTCACTGACTCAACCAAACCTCCAAAATAATAGTACAAATGCCAGCACTACGGAAAGCCTAAAAGAGAACACTAATGAAAGCAGACACTTTTTTTTTCAAGTTCTAGAAGAGTAAATGGTTTGAAGATGCTATGGGTGTCTGGAAAATGGTGAAGGAATGTTGGATAGGGAGGGACCCAATTAGCCTCTTTATCTAGATTCTTAAGAAAGAAAAAAACTTTGATACTTTTTGGGGTTCAACCTCCAAGAAACAAGACAATGAATCATCTATATGTTCCCAAAACCCAAGGCTTCAAAACACAAGGTTAGTGACCCTACAAACCATTCCCATGCTTACCAAGTGATCTCTGATCATCAGACCCTTACAAGGTTTATTGATACATTCACAACTATTGTTACCTCCACATGCATTTGACCTATAGTGACAACCTTGGTTTTTAATTCTCCAACCCCATACCTTGGGATCACATCACCATGAAATAACTTCATCCAACATCCTTATGAGTTCAGGTACCACCAAATAGGTATTTGTCAGATTTTTCTTCCTCGAGAGAGGGAAATTCAGGAAGAGAAGAGGAAAGTGAGACACGTAATAGGTATAAAAGAGGGAGATCAACTAGAGGTCAAAAGATTAGAAGAAAATTTTGTAAATGCATGGAATTTTTTCTTGCTAAAGGGGGGTCATGTTCTTATGATGATGAGAGAATAGGCGACATCGAGGTTCCCTGGAGGTACGAACATCTATGGAAACAATGGGTACCCAAGGAAGGTCCTCCAATAAACATTGATTTTTGTGTCAATGAGAGGGTATATCGCATAGCACCATCGTCATTACATGGTTTGGGCCCTTTTTTCCTGGACGGAATAAAGGTTTTTGTTACCAAAAAGTTATTGAATTGATGGAGTATGTTAGAACCTGTTAAGTTGCAAAGATTGGATGTAGCTGGTTCGATATACATGAAGTATGTGTAGGTATGCACTGTCAGCAAATTATATATAGTTAAAAGATACGGATCAAAATAAAGGAGTGGCTATGTACATTGACAAAAGGCCAAAAGCATCATGGAATATTGCAGGATTTATAAATTGTACATGACCTGGGTCAATAAATAAGCAACCCAATTGTATATTCGAGGCGTGCGAGGGAAACTGTGTATTCTTATGTGTGATAAAATCAATAACTACAGGGGAAGATTTGATAATCAATTATAATTTGAATCAAATAGATACAAACATAGTTACTATGGGGGTGGTATGTACTATATAACATTTTACCCAACCTCCAATTAAAGACTCCAATATACCATTTTATTATTATGTTTTTTTTCGTAAGTCTATTAGTTTCATTTTGGTAATTCTTTTTTATATTTAATTTTTGTCATAGAAGGACATTGATCATAGCTAGGGGAAGGCTTCAACCCAAAGCACAAACTGCGATGCATCTTTAGGCACTTCTACATGACAGGTTTACCTCATTGTAATTGTACAAATTAGATATGAGCAAAATGTTTTATTATTATGTTCTTTTCATAAGTTTATTGGGTTAATTTCAATAATGTTTTTAATATTCTTGTCATAGTTGGATGATTGGGGAAAGGCACTAGTAGTAGAGGAGAGCATCCATAGGGAGGTGCAGTCACTATTATGTGATGATGACATCACATATTCTACAAACCCTCTAGATATGATAAGGAAAACCCAAAATAAATGCAATTAAGAAATCCTTTAGTTGTTATTCATAGTGCCTCAAATAGATGAGATAAGAGAAAGGGTTAAAATATTGACTTAGAGAGCATGGAATTTGCAAGCAAGTTGTCTTGAGATCTTTAATTATAACATAAGTTCATTCATGGTTTTATATTTTGTACTCTTTTATGTCATGAACTAAAATATGTGTTATTTTTATAGGATTTTTTGCATCCTCATGATGCTACTGGCCATGATCAGGGTATTGTAGGTGCTTCCTGGGGAGTAGGGATTGTTACAAGTGTATATCTTGATCTTCTTGTGCATACATCACATCATCTGACCCCTTTATCTATTCCTATATTGTCGACTGAAATGTCGGAAACACATAGCATGTATACATTAGGTAGTGCACCCTCTGGCAGTGAACACATGCAAGAACATGTGTCAGGACATGTACCTGGGGATGTAGAGGCCACTAGTATTGGCGATGTTTTAGCAACATTTCCTGGATCTTCCCGTATTACTAGTACGAGAAATTTTTTTGTCACATTTGTGGTGATTGAGGATTTTGTTCCCATAAAGATAAAGAAGGTCCCAGGTACTTTAAAATGTTTTAATTATTATTATATATAATCCAATTGAAATTTATTTATTGATCACTCTTTTTAGACTAATGATCCCATGATTTTTTTGTAGGAAATTATGTTTTTTATAAACATCTAAATGATATTACATTGGAGATATTTGAGATCACCATATTTACACGATGGAATGCCCAAAATCAAGATTTAAAAGATGAGCTCATTAAAGTTTTAGCTATGTTGTTCAGTAATAACACATTCAACTGTACAAAGGTCCTTAAGAAAGGTGGTACCTATTTAAAGTATGTGAGGTACCAATATTGGTCACATTTAGAGAAGAACAAAAATTACGAGCGTCCCCCCATGATTCCAAAGAGGGAGTGGAAGGACCTAGTGTCAGATGGAAAGGAGAAGGCTGAAAAGAAAAAAGGAAAGACACCACTGGGCCAAGGAAGGTATGTGATACTATCAACAATGTAATTATATACTGATTAATCTTTCATTTTATATAATCTAACATATTTCAAACTTTTCATAGGCTGCCTGACACATTGAAGGAAATAAAGGCAAGACTAGAAAAACATGAGTAGAAAAAACTTGGCTCTAGTTGCTATATGAAATTAGCCACACGAATTGTAAGTATCAATAAATGAAGTATTGCATCCAAATAATAAATTGCAAACAATTTTGGTTTTATCACACCATAGAAGCAAAATTCATGATCTTATGCAAAAATCCAGGGCTTTGAATTCAATAGAGTACCCACAGAAGAGAACCTGAATATTTCCTTACCACAAGGCTATGGAGCAGTGGTTGAATGCCTAAGACTCTTGAATGGGAAAACACAAGCGTCCACTGCATCCAACACACAGGTAAATAAACTCAATGAAGTTTATTTAAAATTGAATACTTGTGCAATCTATTCAATATTAATTTCCACCATAAAGTAATTATGTGCCTATTTTATTTAAAAATGAAAGCAATGATAATACTACACATGACATTGGAATGTAGCTTGGTGAGGGTGGAGAACAACCTTCATATTAAGGTCATGGTGTGCATCTTGGTATTGGATGTATTCATGTGTTATACAAAATGCAGTATGGATTAATACAATTAAACATCTTTAATTGAAATTGGTGTATTAATTAATGTAACCTTTCATGTTTCAACTTTAGAGCATGTAGAGTGTGATCAACATGTTGAACATGATCAGACTAGACAAGATAAAGAACATGATGTGGCCCCATTAGGTAAAGATGACCACTCTAATGTTCTTTTAAATATATTTAATTACAATTGGTGTATTAATTAATGTAACCTTTCTTGTTTCAACTCTAGAGGATTTAAAGGGTGTTCAACATGTTGAGCATGAGGCTATAAGACAAGATTAGGAACATGATGTGGCCCCATTAGGTAAAGAGAACCACTCTAATTTTCTTTTAATTAATGAAATACTTGTAAAAATAATAATAAAACATATCAATTTAACATTTCTTTGTTATTGCAGCAAACTCCCCCTTGCAGTGGCCTCCACATCGTTAGTACATGACTAGGCATACATTAAGATCATGAGAAGGGGGTAGAACAACTGAAGGGGGGAAAAATGATTTAGAAAATGATACTCCACTTCTTTTTTTAGCTGCAAAAAAGAAACAAAAAAATGTGATTGTAATCATATTATGACAACCATATTTTTGATAATATGTAAAAACTAAAAGAATGAATGTTATATGTTAATGAATGAATATTATATGTTATTAATGGATGGATGAATGAATGTTATATGTTGTTAATGGATGAATGAATGATTAATGTTATATGATCGGGTATGGGGAATTGAGAGTGATGTTGGGGGGGGGGAGGCCAAATGAGCTTCTACCATCATGTGGTTGGCCCTATTAAGTAGAGAATATTAAACTATTCTTGAAACAAAGAGAAGCTCAATAAGCTATTACACTTTTCAATATTTCATTATGTTGCACTTTTAAGCTTATGTGATTTTCATTAGTTCTCTTTGCTTCAATATGTTACCCTTTGTACTTATTTTACTTTTTAACACATCTCATATGTTACTGATGGTGCTAGGTTGTGTATTCGTTGCATTATGTTAGAGAATAAGAGTAAGTAAATATAATTATGTTAATGACTGAAATTTGTAGTATTTCAGTGATTGAGGGACCAAATCCATTCTCATGATATTTTCATTCTACTAATTATGATAGCATTATAGTGAAATGGAATTAGCATACATGCCTTCCCATGTTGATGCTACATATGACTTCAAATACAGTGTTTGTTCAGTTCAGGTATCATAAAATATGTGTATTTTCCAAGTAATTTGTGCTCGTCATGTGAAATGGATTTTAATTTAAAATTTAAACTTAATGATCTATTCAACTATACTATTGGCATGTTATGACAACATACTCATCATATTATATGGCTTTTGATTTGAAATATGTAGGGAGGTGGTAGATATTACACAAGAGAAACAATAGGAAGAGTAGCTGCTGGAGCTGTAGCAAAAAAAAATCTTCAGCTAAAATTTGGGACCGAGGTATGACCATACTACTTATGAGCATCATAATTTGCACCAATGCCATTGTTTGGTAGGTTATTGATTTTTCAGTTGCTCCCAATAATCATCTCTAGTTGCTTACATTCCATTTGATCCATATGAGGGGCACCTTTCAATCTGGGTAGCAATTTTATAGATGATTCTCTTATTTAGTGACCAATAGAATAAGTGAGTGGATGGATTGCTCCTAGTAATCACCTAACATGTGCTTCATGCACTGATGATAAAATAATTTCATTGGATATAATTAATATAGTTATGCATTATATTTTTCTAGTTTGGTTTTTAGTTTGGGTTTGATTGTTATTTTTATTCATCATAGAAGGGTCTCTATTAGTCTTCATTATTGCACGAGTTTCTTAGGAGGCACCATATCTTGCATCAGGTTGGAGTCATTTGGATAATCAGGTTTGAACATTCTATATGACTATAAGCATTCTATATTACCATGTCCTATATTTGATGTCACATATTGTAAACAAATATTATGATGATTCTATGTAGGTCTATTGAAGTAGTATTGCTATAGGTGCATTTATGAGTTTAAATGCTTCAAAAAAATGCTTCAATTGTTGTTGCTATAGATTTATGTGTTACTACTCATCAAATAGTTGTCTTGGTGTGTCATAACACTAGAATAAATCTTTTATTGTTGTGATGGAAAATTTTATTAGCACTGATTTCTATGCACATTATTCCTAGCATTATTTGAGTCTTGTGTATTCTTCAACTAAAATGAAGTGTAATTTGAAAATACCATTCAATTCAAAGAGTGTGTTGTGTGGATATTAAAATAGACCTACAAACTATCCTCTATCTTGTCATGCTTATATTTGGATAGTGTTAAGGTTAAGTTGATTACACTGAATGCACATTTTGAGTCTCTCAAGTCCATTATATCATCTTATGCAAACAAAATGCCAAAACAATCAAGCGATCAACAAGTAAAAAAAATAAAAGACAATTTTCCAAACAAAATCCTCGAGAGGAAAATTAGGAAATTAAAGGCATATCAGCAAGAGGTCAAGATTGTCACACCGATCAAATTTCATAGGAGGATACATATCAGGAAGATACAACCTATGGTATCGTCGATGAAGAAGTTCCCCAACAAGACAAATATTCTCATAATGAGATCCGTGAGTTAGTCTAATCATACATGTCTCGCCGATGAAATACCATTGGCGAGATACCCATCATTGGCGAGATACCCATCTTGTCTCACCAACAAAGCACAAAAAAATTTCCCTGGTGAGACAAATACTCTCCGAATGAGTTTGAAATGTCTTCCCATCACACCGATGGAAGTTCAATCAACAAGAGTCTTGGCAACACACTTGAGATCGAAGGAATGAACATCATGGAGACTTATAGCATCGAGGAAACTAGAAGATGTTTGAATGAATAATTTTTTTTAATAAACTACATGGTTTCATTGCAATTTTGATGCACATAGCCTAAAAAACCACAAAAAATTGTGACGAGGTTGCTACATAGGTGATTTAATTTTTGTCGTCATGGCAATGACAGTTTTCTCCACCTCATTGAAAAATGGATGATGAAATACCATTGGAAAGATTCCCATCCTATCTCATCGACAAAGAATGAAGAAATTTCCCCAATGAGACAAATACCCTTGGAATGAGTTTGAAATGTCTTCTTGTCACGCCGATGGAAGTTCAATTGGCAAGAGTCTTGGTGACACACTCGAGATCAAAGAAATGAACATTGGGGAGACTTATAGCATTAGGGAAATTGAAAAAAATTGCGACAAGGTTGCTATTCAGGTGACATATTTTTCGTCGTAATGGCAACAATAGTTTGCTCCACCTTGTCAAAAAATGGATGATAAAATACCATCAATGAGATACCCATCCTATCTCACTAAAAAGGCACGAAGAAATTTCCCCGGTGAGACAAATAGTCTCAAAATGAGTTTGAAATTTCTTCCCATCATGTCGATGGAAGTTCAATCGGCAAGAGTCTTGGCGACACACTCATGATTGAAGGGATGAACATTGAGGAGATTTATAGCATTGGGGAAACTGTAAAAATTTGTGATGAGGTTAATGTACAACCAATATACTTTTTTCGTAATGGAAACAACAATTTTCTCCACCTCCTCAGACAATGGATGAACATTTGGTGTTTTTCCAATGATTTCAAATGGGTGTTCTACAAGTTTTTGTTATTTTTTGCATCGATAGATGGATGAAGTTACATTGATGTTGTAACAAAAACCACAAAAATTTCCCATGGCATTGACTGAAGATGCTGGGTTGTGGTTTCGACATATAAAAATGGGTCATTAAAGTGACAAAAATCCAACGACAAAATTTAAATCAGTGTTGTGTCAGTAAATCAACAATATTTTGTCGATATGTCACCAAACAGTCATCAGAATTTGTAGTCAAATATAGTAGTTCTTGCAAGAAATAAATCATAAGAATAGTCATTATACGTCATCATTATATATATACATGACCATGATATACATAAAAACATAAAGCATAATAATAATAAATATCATCACCTAGGTCTGTAGGATGATCCATAGGAATCTTGAATGCCTTACTTCTCTCCTTGTTCTCTTGGACACTGGCACATGCATACTGTGACCTTGTAACTTGTGTGAGAATTGTATCTCTCCATGCAGGCCTAGGAGGACTAGCCTCACCCTTGTCACTATCTTCGCTCATAGGCTGGATCTGCTCATCCTTTGTCTCCTCATCATCCTCCTCCCACTCATAGTCACTATCCTCCCCTAACTCCTCATCCCCCTTTGGGAATAGATCTATTGGATCTACCCTCCTTTACTCTTTTTCTTCCTCCCCTGGATTTGGTAGAGGTCCTACGAAGCCCATAGGAAAGATAGATCTTGGTCAAACCACCTCCCACAACTTGTCCTACTCTTGTGTCATGTTGACATAATCTACATTAGAGACTGGGGTCACGTCTATCTCCTCCTCCTCTACATTGCTTGGGATGAAATAATTTTCTATTAGCCATTTGAGGTCCCTTGATCGATTAGAGCTTTGTATTGACTATCTATATGAATCGCGTAGCCATGATCATCGTTGTACTAGCCCGAACTATCTCATGATGTGATTGTAGTAGAAGGGTCTCACTACGTGATCTCATCATCCTAGTAAAAGCATGTCCCTTTGTATCTGCCTTAGCTACCCTATAGTGTCTGACTAGAATAGATCAATCAAATAGGGCCTCCATACAATGTCCTCCTCACTCAGTTTTTCAAATCTAACCCTCTAGAATAGTACATCATCGTGCTACCATGCTTGTCTAAGGGGATAATTGAGGGTTCATGGGTATCCAAACATTGTGGAAATCAGGAATCTTGTAGGCCTGATGTAGGTTTAATGTGCTCTAGGATCCAAGTCTATAGTAGGGTGCAGTGCAACATGCTATCCAACTCTTTGTAAGTGAACCAACCCAAGTCATAGTACAGGCATGCCAGTATGCTTCAACCCGATGCATAGAAGACACTATAGTGATCCATGTCTCTAATCATGTGCACTACCCCCTTTTGGATGTGCTCTGCTACCATCAGGGACTAGTGTCAATGCTACTATAAAATTTAGGATGCATCTGACTAGTGGTGAATGTGCATGAAGAAGCCATGATAGATCAATGTGTGGTCCCACAATCCTATGGAAAACTTGTTTTCCTAGGAAATACTCAGTGTCAAACCACATCTCCTCAAAGCTCCTACCTTATGCTAGGAATACCCTCTCTCCTAGGATAGGCACTTGTAGTATGTAGTATATGTCTTGTAGTGTGACAATCATTTCTCTTTTCAGTAGATGGAAGGTGCAAATGTTTGTATCCCATCTCTCTGCTAGCATCATCAACATGGTGTCATGATGTCGCATGGATAGCAAGAGATAGGCCCAGTACTAAAGACCCATCTCCTAGAGGATCTCCACATCCTCCTTAGGTAGATGATAAAAAAACTCTCAAATTTAGTTGAACATATGATCACCTAGGTGTTGGCACGATTAGAGTGTAGTCTACCATAAGAAAAGAAGAAAAATGTCATTGAAAAAATCTAAAAATATTAAATTTTTTCTTTAATTTTCAAAAACTATTCTAAATTTCTCTAGGTAATCTTAATTAAGGATTTTAGAAACTTTATTCCTTAACTAGGACACTTTACAAAAAAGCAGGACACTTTGCAACAAGGTGGGACACTTTGCACAATCTAAAAAAGTGAAAGAAAAACCCTCCCTAGCTTATAAATTCATCTAAAATTTTCATAAAACATAAAAAAATAATAAATAGAAGTAAAGAGAAGGCAAAATCCACTGATAGTAGAATATAGCTTTCGCCGTGTGGCTGACTCTAGTAGAAGCTCAATCTATGGACGAGTGGATGGATGAATACTTGGCATGGTGGCTCACTCTACTCCAAGCTCACTTTGCAAAAGGTAAAAGATAAAATGAATGTAATCTACCTTCTCTTTTATATTTGTATACATGCATTTGTAGGTCACTTTTTGTTAAAAACAAAAGAAGTGCCTTTTATTTAAATTAACATATTTTGAGCTAGCGAACTTTGTTTGTGATATCGTTTATTGTGTTGGAATCATGGTTCCATTCCCATTCTCATCACATGTATATCATCAGGTGGCATGGTACTTGGAAATTCCCTATGATGGATTTTTCTAGTTTGATGTGGTTGGATTGCTACCTTGATTCCACCTCCATCAAGCAAGTGGAATCAAGGGGGGCATACATCTACCCCTGAATGTAATTTTCTAGCCAAGTTAGATAAGAGGATTACTTTTGAGCTACTAATGAATCTATGATGAAGGATATGGTTCCTAGCATTTTTTTTTACAAGTAACTATAGTGGGGGCTCCATTCTCCCTAACGAATCCGTGAGTATCATTTTATAAAGTTACTTATTGAAGTACTTTAGCTTGCATATGCACGTAGTGTCATATGGGCACTAAAGTGGGGGATAAATTTAGTGTACAAAATACATACCTTCGAATTTTCACACTTAATTTGGACCTATTTTGGCACCCCTTGCATTAAATTCCCTTTAGGTCACTTGGGCCCGTAAAACCCTCTTTTCTTCATTCTGAGGCATATTTCAATCGCAAACCTAACCAAAACCCATAAACAATTGTTAACCTTGGTAGCCCACCTTTCAAAGTTGCAAATTAAACCTTGTGGGACCAAGTTACCCTTGGTAGCGTCTTAAGCCCAACTACTTTTTTTCAAGAATTAAGAGTTGAAAATGAAAATATTTGAATTTATTTGGCATATTGTCAGCCTTTGGGATCTAATAATTAGGTTATTAGATGGGAATGCCTATAAAAGTAAGATTCACAACACATTTTCACCTAAGTAAGTTGAAGCAAGTTTGAAGGAGAGTCTCAAGTCTTGAAATAGTCTTCTAGTGTTTTTGTAGGTTCTTCAAGTCTATTTTCAATTCAAGGGCTAGTATTTCCAAAGAATAATAATGGATTTCTATGGAGGATCATGAGAGATTCTAGGTTGGAGATGAAAATAGCCATTCTTCTAAGCCTAAGGACTTGTTTCTTGACTGATTCCATCTTCCATTGTTGTTCTATTTTCTTCCAAAGGAAGGTACATTTCATGCTTATATCCTATTAAAGTGATTAGAGATCTCCTTTATAGGTCATTTTCATTTTCATTTTAGGAATGCTATTTTAACACATTTGAATAGGGTTTCTCCATGTTCTAGCTTGCATAATCTTAGACACACTTAAGATTAGGGAACACACACATTTCCATTTTCAAATCTATGATTTTCATCAAGGTTTAAATAAAAAATAAGGGGTTTGACCAAGGAAAACCCCATTAAAAAATCAATCCAATTTCCTTTGTTTTGTAGGTTCAAATTTGAAGACTTGGTGTAGAAGAAAGTATAGACCTTGAATCTTGAGATCACACTTTCAAATTTAAAAAATTTAGATCAGGACTGAGACAATAGTAAGGGAATCTTAGTCCTCTAGGTGGAATTTTGCAAAGATAATTTTGGATCCTATTTTGAAATTCGAAGATTCTGTATTTGCCCCAAAATTCAGAAATATGACTAAGACAATAGTAAGACCATATTTTTCCTCCATAGCATTTTTTGACAACTTCTTTTCAAATTCAAAATCCTCACAACATTTTCAGACTTCCTAGTTACACATATCCTAACTTCTTGTTCCATTATTTCATCATTTGCATCATTCATTTATCTTACATTATTAGGTTTTGTGAGTTGAATGCTTATTTATCTTTTTTGAGCATTTGCTTGGTGTTGAACCCCTAAAAGCTTAAAGAACCCCCTCCTAGGTCATCTTTGTTGAGAATTGACTCACCTTGTGAGGTTAATAGTTAATCCAATTGAGACTACTAGGACATTATTGAATAATTTTGGGAGAAAAGTGATATCAACAAAACCATAGATTTTAAAGGTGTGAAATATTATGTCTCTTTTGCTCAATTAGGGTTTCTAACATAATGGAAAGAGCTAGATCCCACATCAAAAATCTAGGTGGTTCACTCAAACTAAGGTATGAAAGATGGAATTATGACTAAATGTAGATAAGAGATTAAATTTATTGATTATAAATGAAAAACTAATGAAATGTGAAGAGTTTGAAAACACATTATGTAATGCAAAAACACCTAGAAACAAATTTTAAACCACAACAGAAATGGATAAAACTGAAAGTATGCACTTGAGATATTGATGAAGACTAGAAATGACTTCTATAATTCTAATGATCCTAATTTTTAGGCCTAGTGGGACTCATTCATCATTCTGGGTGAATTAGTCCTAGTTCTGTGAAACTGTTCTAGAGCCTGTTTCAGACAAATGGGTGTCCAAAAATGCAGAAATCCAAAATCAGGCTTGGTAGTGGGACTGATTTTCCACCCATGGTGACTGATTCCACTTTTGAATTTTTGAATATTCAAAGGTGGAAATAGGAGCCTTTGGTTTGCACTTTTTACTTCTCCAGGTGTATGGTTCTGAAACTGTAGGATTCAGGTTTGAAAGTGAATTTTTGTGGGTATTTTGACTTATCTAATGAAGAGATGACTTGAACAAATTTGCAATTCAATATTCAATGATTTATAAGCCTCCAAGATACCTAAATTTGCAAACACACAAGACAAGAGAGAGAAATGTTGAATGTTAGGGCATGAGGGTTTTCCTTGGTCCAACCCCTTTGTAGGTAATTAAACCAAAATGAGAAAAGGATGCAATGAAGCATGAAAAAATGAATTCAATACCTTTCCATGATGTTTGATCTTCAATTTCTACAAAAAAAATGAAGAATTTTACCTTAAATTTCTTAGGAAGCTATCTTGATGACTTGCAATGATGAAACCCTAAATTGCTTCACTTGAAAGAGATGATAGATAGTGAGTGAATGATAAGAGATGTGTGAATGAGTTATGAGATGAATGATGGTTAAAATGGATGGAAAAACACTTATTTACAAACACTTATGCCCTAATTACCCAATAATACATCATAGGCTGACGTAAGGTCTTTTTGAATAAAAACCTAAAAGAAATTTTAAATTATTTTGAATTTGGAGCCAAGAGGGACTCAGTCGCCACCCATGGCAAATGGGTCCCACTATAGGCTTGTAAGTGGGTGTCAGAAATCAAGTTGCATTTAGTGTTGTTTGTCAGGTTTACATTCAAAAATACACTTAATTAAGTCCTTTGAGTGCATAAACGGGTCAAATAAATCATAAGAAAGGTGTAAATAGTGATAACAAGCTTAGAAAAGCATGCAAGTTTATTAAAATAATTTACAACACTTTAAAATAGCACTTGATAAGTGATGAAAAGGCGATTTTTGATGAATTATAATAAGAAGAATCTAGAAAAGTGTAGAAATGTGTTAGAACACTTCACAACACCATTACAAGACATTGTTAAATGCATTTCAAAGGGTCTAAGACCTAGTGTGGACGTGGAAAACACCTCACAACACCAAATCAAGTCCTTATTAAATCCAATTTATCATCAATTATTCCCAAAATCAAACAAGTTTCCATTTTTTTATGGTACATTTAGCCCCCACTTTAGTGAGAGGATGAACTTGCTTCAAACTCACACTAAAGTAGACATTCAAGAGAGATCTAAGTGTACAGATGTAGATGCCAAAGAATGAAAAAGATAAAGAAGGAAGTCAAGCCCCTAGGATCCAAGATCCTAAGCCAAACCATCAAGATACACATTCATGCAATGGAAAGAACTAGGAAGAAGAGAAAGATGAAAATGAAAATGTGGATTAAGCCTCAATCATTTGTCCAACTAGTTCTGGATTAGATCTTAAAAAAAAAATTGAAAATAAAATGCATACTCATTTTGGGATGATAGAACTCTTGGCTACTCATTGGGTGAGAAAGTCCAAAAGGTGAGAAACATACGCTAGAGTGGTATGTACTCACAAAAAAATAGGTGGCTATGGGGAAAGTCGTGTGTTAGAATGGTCTTCCCACTCAACCATACCAAAGTTATACATCTTGATAACTTTAATAAGGTGCGACAAAGGAAAATGATTTTTGAGCTCTATGAGGTAAGAAAAACTTCGCATGCTTGACACTCATAGACATTGTTAATGCAAAATAGTGAAAGGTCTGTTCAAGGGATTTATCTTAATTCATGCAAGGTTTCATCTTAGGGAACATTGTGCTTAATTTTTCCAAGAGAGGATGTGTCAAAAGAAGTATCACGCTCTTGGAGGGAATCAAGACCAATGAATCCACCAAGAAAAGGACACACTACAAGTAGAAAGAAATCACACAATGAAATTTGTGAGTGGTGATGTGTGCCTTCACTTTAAAGTGGTTGCAAACATTAGTACTATGAACAATTTCTTTAAACTAGAAGAAGAATACATGAGAGCTTACTCAAAAATCCCTATGCCAAGTCATATGTATCCAATAAGCTACATCATGAAAATGGTAGTATGTCACATGCGAGCCAACTTAAGGCATGTTTTCCACATCCCAAGCTTGCCATTATATGGTCATGAAAGGTTAACAACTAGCCAAAGGAGGCAATGACATATGACATACAAGGAAAAGGCTACTTAACCCCTTGCTCACACTTAGTGTAGGACAAGGATGAGCCAAAATGGTTGATAAGATGCAAGGTATAGTGAAAATCAATATCAATTAGAGGAATTAGGTTCCCCTAGAGAGGGAAGCAAACTAAACTCCCTAATATGTTGAATTTTAATACTCAAAGCCTTGCATTCATTTGTGGAATGGCCATTAACTCTATGATAGGCACAAAATGAAGTTTTCTAACAAAATTTATTTTGAGTTCTTGGAGGGAGAGAGATCAAGTGATCTTTGAGGACTCTCGATAAGATACCCTCTTGATCAGGAGAAGTAATTTCTATTGTTGGTGGAAAAGAGATGTCTTGTTTATTACAAGATGTCATACCTACGCAAGGTTCTTTAAATTGGAAGGTTTTTTTCACTCTTACAGGAGGAAGGAAAATATATCGAATGAAAATAATTATTGTCTTGAGAGATTAAATTGACATTAAGTGAAGGTGTATTTATCTTTTGGATGATTTGTAAAGGATAACAATCAAGACCACTAGTTTTTTATCATTTTAGGATGCTTTACAGTTAAGGTTGAAGCAGAAGAATGTGTTTTGAGAGTGTTGGTTTTGATTGAATGCTTGGAAATGTCTATCAAAGGGAAATAACCAAGACCATAAGTGGTTTTTTATGTGATAGGGTCTATAGGGTGGCAGATACCTTGTTCATGAGCACCAAATCCTTTTCCACTATATCCAATTTGTTTCATAAGCTCATACCCTTTTTCATTGCTTTTTGATCAGTTTGTGGTTGGTGAGAAGCGTTTTCAAAGGTGGTCGTGTAGTGTATTTTTTTGTCTAAAGTGGTTGAGGTGGATGCTTTCGAAGGGTTGTTTGATTTTTCATTTCCAGTATTTTAATCTTTGTGTATGATCTTGTACTTTCCCATGAATTCATGTTTGAAATCTAAGGAAACCCAATCATCTTCTAATAGTTGCACGACTTTTTCAATATGTTTTTCTTTGTTTTTTTTTTGTACGGGTTCCATTGGTGTAGTTGATTTTGATGTGTTTAATTAATTTTCTTTTATTTTTCTCAAGATGTAAGACACTATCAAATTCAAGATGAACATCAAGTGTGTGGACTATTTTGCTGGAGATTTATTTCAGTTTGCGATGAAGAGTGGAAGGTACACCTTTCATTGCATGAATCCACTATCTACCGAAGATAAGATTGCATGAAATTTATAAGGCATAACATGGATTGGTGTATTCAAGGTTGTCACTCTAATGGTAATATGTATAGTGATTACCCCTAGCGATTTCCTTTTGACATTGTCAAATCCCTTCATAGATAGAGAATTAGGGTGAATGGTGGATTGATCAATGCCAAGCCTAGCCAGAAGGGTCACACTACACACATTAAGAGTGGAGCCAATATCTAAAAGAGTTATCTTTATCCCTTTTCATTTGTATTGCACTATGATCATGAAAGGATAATGTTTTTTTTGCACATCCAAAGAGGGGAGTTCTCTTTGTTTGAAAAAAATGTCAGTGTTTAGGCCTTGAATCATGGCTGCTATATCAGTTGGTTGAACATTAGAAGGGACAAGAACTTGTTGTAAAGTTGTTTGGATCATTTTGTGATAGTGAGGGGAGGCTTGAATAAGGTCCCAAAATGATATCTTAGTAGGAGTATTCTTAAGTTGCTTGACAAGATCATAATCCTTTCGACCTCACAAGAAAGGGTTAAGTGTGATAGGATTAGGAAATGGTAATAGTGTCAGGGTTGGTTGTGGATTGTTTCAAGTGTTATAGATATTAGAAACATTATTATGAATT
Organism: Sequoia sempervirens; assembly: GCA_007258455.2. Classification (NCBI taxonomy): domain Eukaryota; kingdom Viridiplantae; phylum Streptophyta; class Pinopsida; order Cupressales; family Cupressaceae; genus Sequoia; species Sequoia sempervirens. Next base: position 300,971 of record VDFB02271502.1, on the reverse strand, counting down.
GGTTGTTGCTACACATTATTCTGAGGGTACAAGATAAGCTCAGTTTTATTTGAAGTTTGTTGTTTGTGTGAAGATGGGTGGAGAATGAGAGGGTTGTTAGGATGTCCCATGGGGTACTTATGAGGTCCATTGATAGAAGAAGATCCAATGGAAACTTGTTCATTCATAACCTCAGTGGTTTTGGTTTGATGTATCTCTAATAAATGGAAATTGAGAATCACCATTTTATCTAAGACATATTATTATTGTTGCCTTTTTCTAGCACCATGATATTCTCCCTAGAAGGAGAGTTTTTAGGGGAACAACAAGCCACATGTTCTTGAAAAGTAATTCTTGGTTATTCCAAAATGACTTCATCAATAATATGGGAATCATAAATGATGGGATTAGCAAGAGGGGAATCATTATGGGAAGGTGTTAGTTGAGTGTCCATTGTCTTTAAGGTCTCATTATCTTGTGCCATATTATCTACCCTACTAGGAGATCTTGTAACATGTTCATCTGAGATTAAAGTTTGTAAAGTAGCTTCATCACAAGTTGGGGAGGCATCAAGAGAAGTACCACAATGGTTTTCAAATATATTATCCCAAATGGGAGGAGCATTAGGGAAGGGAGGATCAAGGGTTTTATGATTCTTAATAGGGATGTCTTCTAACACCTACCTATCATCTTTACATCAAGGAGGGATATTAGGAGATGGAAAAAATTTATTTTCATGGTTATGGAGACTAGGTAGGGTGATATTTAGAAATGTGTTTATGATCTCATGTTCTTGGGTATGTGCAGGATCATGATGGGCCAAAAAGTGGCAATATGATGGGCATGTGGCTCATGACTATTTTTTAACCCAAAATTGATGAAATGAAAAGGGTTTTTAAAGGAGATTCTCATATTTCCACCAATATAAATTATGTTTTACTTTGAATTTAATAAGTAATTATTATTCATTTTCTATTCAAATTACGACTAAGGCCCTAATTGATAGGTTGATTGAAAAATATCTATAGCTTTCAAATGGTATCACATTTTTTGAATCCAAAACATGCATCACATTATATGCTTTGCATACTATTGGATTAAAAAAATAAAATTTGAAGTTCATGAAGTTTTTTCCAAGTTAAGGTCATCAAACATATGATTTTTTATATTTTTTAAAAAAAATTAATAAAAAAATCATAATTAATTATTTACTTGGAAAAAAAATTACAAAAAAATATGCATCACATTAGGACATGATTCCTCTACTTATATCTAAAATATTATAAATTTTTTTTTATCATTTTATCATGGTTAGGGTGGTTGACAGACACCTACTTCTTATTTTTTCCCTAAAATTAAAGTACTACTACATTGAAATTTCAAATTTTCACCAAATAGCTTTTTTTTTTTTTTAAACATACCTAGTAGTTTAGAAACTACATTAAATTTTCTATAGATTCTATTCTTACACATTTTTAAAATAATATAGATAACTTATTCAAATTTTTACATCAAGTTTCCTAACTCTGATTTTTCTGAATTTTTTGCCACTTAAGGGCCTGTTTGTTCCATGATGATCCTGCACATACCCTCTTGTTGTATAACAACTTCCAAAGGGAAATGAGGAGATGGAAAATTAAGACCCTCAATACTTGTAACTTCCTTCACCAAGATACCTTCGTCACTAATAGGAGAGGTATCAGGAGAAGAACAAGTATGTGTGTTATGATTGTCTACACCTCCATTCACACTAATGGGTAATGTAAGGGTTTAATCAAAGCTACAACTAACATGTTCCTCAAAATAAGGTATGAAAGATGGAATTATGACTAAATGTAATGATCTAAATGTAGCTAAGTGATGAAATTGATTGATTATAAATGCAAAACTAATGAAGTGTGAAGTGTTTAAAAACACAATGTTTAATGCAAAAACACCTAAAAATGAATAGTAAATCACAACAGAAATGGATAAAACTGAAAGTGTCCACATGAGATATTGATGAAGACTGAAAATGACTTCTAGAATGCTATTGATCCTAATTTTTAGGATTGGTGGGACTCATTTTCCATTCTGGGCGAATTAGTCCCAGTTTTGGGAAATTGTTCCAGAGCCTGTTTTAGACAAATGGGTGTCCAAAAATGTAGAAAACCAAAATTAGTCCTGGTAGTGGGACTCATTCACCACACATGGAAAATGAGTCCACTTTTTAATTTCTAAAGATTCAAAGGTGGAAACAGGAGCCTTTCGTCTGTAATTTTTTCTTCTCCAGGTGTCTGATTTTGAAACTATCAGATTCAAGCTTGAAAGTGACCTTTTGTGGGTATTTTGACTTCTCTAATGAAGAGATGAATTGAACAACTTTGCAATGCAATCCTCAATTATTTCTAAGGCTCCAAGATGCCTAAATTTGCAAACACACAAGACAATAGAGAGAAATGTTGAATGTTAGGGCATGGGGTTTGCCTTGGTCAAACCCCTTTGTAGGTAATTAAACCAAAATGAGGAAAGGATGTAATGAAGCATGAAACAATGAAGTCAATACCTTTCCATGATGTTTGATCTTTAATTTGTACAAAAAAACATGAAAGATCTGACCTTGAATGTCTTAGGAAGATATCTTGATGACTTGCAATGATAAAACCCTAACTTGCTTTACTTAAAAGAGAAGATAGATGATGAATGAATGATAAGAGATGTGTGAATGAGTTATGAGATTAATGGGGGTTAAAATGGATGAAAAAAAAAACTTATTTATACACACTTATTGCCTAATTAACCAATAATACAATATCACAAGTCAACATAAGGTTTTTCTTAATAAAAACCCAAAAGAAATTTTAAATTATTTTGAATTTGGAGCCAAGAGGGACTCATTCACCACCCATGGAAAATGGGTCCCACTATAGTCTTGAAAGTTGGTGTTGGGAATTAAGTTGCATTTAATGTTGTTTTTCAGGTTTACATTAAAAAATACACTTAATTAAGTAGATTATGAGTGGATAAAGGGGTCAAATAAAGCATAATAAAGGTGTAAATAGTGATAGAAAGCCTAGAAAAGTGTGAAAGCTTGTTACAATACTTTACAACACTTTATAATAGGAGTTGATAAGTGATGAAATGGTGATTTTGATATGAATTATAATAAGAATAATCTAGAAAAAATGTAGAAATTTGATACAACACTTAACAACATCTTCACAAAACATTGTTAGATGCATTTGAAAGGGTCTAAGACCTAATGTGGATGTGGAAAACACCTCACAACACCAAATAAAGGCCTTATTAATTCCAATTTATCATTAATTATTCCCCAAATAAAGCAAGTTTCCTTTTTTCTATGGTACATCAACTAATCACCACTTTTCCTAGTAATAATTTTCTTACTTCATGTGATGCATTTATAGCTTTTTGGTGTCATTAAGTGTGATGTACTTCAAGAGAATTATCTCTCTTAGAATATTATATTCCTCTTAGTGGCTTGATGTGACACACTGCATCCCCTAAGTTGTGAATCTTCTATTCTTTGATCTGTCCTCTCTTGGAGACATTAGGCACAATGTTCCCTAAGTTAAGACCTTACATGAACTAAGAAAAATTACTTTGAGTATACCTTACAATACTTTTTCATTTACAATATCTATTATATGGCCACTTGCATAACACACTTTGCTTGCCTATGGTGCCATCTTGTCTGTTTATGGGTGTCAAGCATATGAAGATTTGCTTGCCTCATGAAACTCAAAGTTCATTGTTTTGTGGTGCCTTATCAAATTTATCAACAGGTATAGATTTGGTAAATTGTTTTGTGTATGGGAGCCAAACATAGGTGTCACTTTACCAGTCACTTGCTTTTATGTGTGAGTGCATACTGACCATGTGCATATATGTCTTATTGGGGGCTCACCTAGAGGACAACTTGAGGTTCCACTAGCCCTTGTGAGTGCGAATTTCATTTGCATAGTAGACATTGTGTTCCACTTGTAAAATTTCTTGGAAAAAAACTTAGATCTAATCCACAACATGTAGAACAAATGGTTGTGGCTTTATCCACCCCTTTAAGTTTTTTTTGTTTTTGTTTTTTTTTCCCTTATGTCTTTGGTAGTGTATGATTGTGCCTTGTTGTTTCTCCTTACATCATTTTCATGTGTGTTCTTTTGTTTCTATGTTGGTTTTTTATGGCTTGCAAAACCATCTTGATAATTTTCATCCTATCTAACTAACATTAGTACACTTGAACCCCTCTTGATGCGGTTTGTCTACTTTTGTATGAGTTTGAAGAAAGTTCTTCCTCTCACTAAATTCAAGGCTAAATGAAGTGTATAAAAATGTACCCCTTTACATTTTCACACTTATTTGGGCCCTCCCTTCTAAAATTGGGCTTCTTTATGTCTTATTTGGTACTATTTTGCATCCACAAGCCTTAATTAATGCATCTTTCTAGGGATGATCCCAACATATATCAATTGACCAACCATAATTTAGTGATTTTGGATTGTATGGGTTAGATTTAGTGATATAGGACTAAAAATACATATTGGGCATATGGGTCCCATCTAAGTTTCAAGCTTGGATCTAAATTTGGCATTAAACTAAGCATTTATTGAAAAATGTGTCCCAAGCTTAGTCTAGTAGGACTCATATGCCACAACTAGTGTATGAGTCCCAATTAGGTTAGACCTATTTTAAATTCAAATTCTTGGTATGATTTTGTTCTCCTAGATTTGATGTCAGCTTGTAGTATTGCAATTTTGAGAAATTTGGCATAAAAGAGTATAAATACAAGGTTATTTCACATATTTTCTCCTAGCAAGATTTCAATTTATCTAGAAAGTTAAGTGATCTTATGATACTTCAAGTGAGAACATTATATAGCATTCAAGAGGTGACTATTAAGAATTTTGGAGCTATATTCAAGAATCAAGCATCATGCCAAAGTCATCATGCATCATGTTTGTTTTTGAGCTAACATTTGTGATGTAGGTATCTCATGATTCAAGAAAGCATTCAAGTCAACATCCACATTCATGCTAGCCATTATATACAAGTTTGCAACCTTTTTTTGAAGGATTTCGTGAGTTGAAACATAGTGTATTGTTCATTCATCATTCCTTCTTTATATTTGATTTCATTTCAAGGTTTGATTACCAAAATGGGGTTTGACCAAGGCACCCCTATCCACTAAGAAAATAACATATTTCCCTCTATTTGATTTGTTATTTACAGATCTAGATTGGATATCCATTGAAGATTAAGATTGGAGAAAATATTTCAAGGTTGTAAAGTTGTAAAAGTTGTCCCCATACATGCAAGATCATAGATAGTCACCTACAGGTTGTGATTTAGTGTTTTAGAACTAGAGATTTGATAGGACGGAAGCTACACAAAAGAAATAGATGATATCTAATTTTTGGAGAAAGCTTGATAGTAGGACTAAATAACCACTTGTGGCGTATGAGGCCCAGTATACCTATTTTCACACTTTTTTTGTAGATCTCAATTCAACAGTTCCAAAATTTAGTTTTGACCCAAAACCCAAAACTGGGAGTAAATCGCCCCTACAAGCATATGAGTCCCTATGTGGATCAAAAGTAAGAATTTCTAGGATTTTAGACCTTCATTCAAGTCTCTTCAATTTCCAAGTGCACCTCTGTTCTTTCTTAGTTTAATATTTTGATATGAATTCATTTCTAGGACACCTTATTACAAATCTCTTTCCCTCATTCCATCCTAGGATTGAGATATTTAGGGTTTCCTTGAGTGAAATTTGTAGGAAATTGGTTGTTCTATGTCCTAAAACAAACTTATGAGATTTACTTTTGAGGTTTCATATATATTGTGTATTTCTCTTCCATACTATTTGTTTTCATGATAATTTGTTGTCTTCTTGTATAGTGTTTTATGTGTGTTTGGTTTCACATTTGAAAGGGAGAGGCTCCCTTTTCATCAAGGTATTTGGGGAAGAATAAGAAGTCTTTTTCTATTGGTAAACCTACACATGAGGTTGAAAAGGAAAAACAAGACCTATAGCTAGGATTTGATGATCATGAAGAGCTAGGATAGTAGGATGAGAGACAAGTAAGAGGTGTTAATCATGAAGATACCACTAATTTTTCCAATGAACTCTAATTTTTGGTTGAATATGAGGATAATATGGGAATAAATATTTTAACAAACCTCTTGGGATAGCAATATGAAAGGGGAAAATTGTTGCTTCTTCTATGCTTGGGAGATAGAATAACAATCTTCACACTCTCTCATTCGAGGATGACCCTAGAGATCTCAATCTGATGGGGGAAGGAGAAAGAGATCTTGCAATAGAGATGTCCTAGGTGTTGATCATAAACCAATGATGGTTTCACCACCAAGTTAATACTTGGAAAGAAAAATGCAATACAAGACGAAATTATTAACCCTAATATGATGCAATGCTTTACTAAATGACCTAAAAAAGTATGTAAAACGGAACAAAAAGTTGTAGGATGGAATGTGTGTAACTTGAAACCTAAAGAAGATTTAATGAGGCTATAAAAAATGGAAATTATAAATTTTTCACCTACTAGGACTCATACACTAGGTTGGGTGAATCAATCATACTCTAGATTTTTGTGCAGAAATAAAAAATCTAGCAAATGGGTCTCTGAAACTGTAAAAATCTAAAAAATGACCTAAACTAGGAATCATATGCTAGGACTAGTGTATGAGTCTAGTTAGGGTTTTTTGGAACTTCAAACCTTGAATATGGTCTTTAATTTTTTTCTCTTTCTCCTTGATCTGATTTCCAAATCTAAAATTACTAATTTCGTACTTGTAAGTGACTTTTTGTGAAGATGACAACCTTGTGACAACTTGATGACTTTCACTAACCTTGAAACCCAATCTTCAAAGGATCCTCATGTATTCAAAGAACCTAAATCTGCAATCACAGAAAGAGAGAAAGAGAGAGAAAAAGTGTTGATTGTTATGGAATAAGGGTTTGTCTTGGTCAAAACCCTTGTAGGTAATTAAACCAAATGATGAGATAATGAAATGAAGGCATGAAACATGAAACAAAGAACATGAATTATGGAAAATGATACCTTGAATTATTTCTTTTAAATGATGTCTTGTAAATATACAACTCAATATGAAATGGCCATGAAGGATGTAGATCTTGATCTTGATCTTGAAAATAGGTGTAGAACAATGTTTTATCTTGGATCTTCAATTCTACATCACAATATTAGCTCAATAACATGCTTTATTCTTGGAATCCTTTACATTATGATGGATCTTGAATTGCTGCAATAATTGATGAAGAATTTTTCTCTTGAATGCCTTAGAAATTCTCTTGTAAACTCTCTTAATGCTCTTGTGAAGTCTTGTAATGCTTAACTCTTGCTTTCTTGACTTGATATCATGTAGGCTTAGTATTTCTTAGGTTAAATAAGGATTTGGAAGCTTATTTATATAGGAAATCCATCCAAATGACTGTTTATTAGATCTCAAAGGTTGACATAGAATAAATTTGAATTTAAAACCATGTTTTATTTCTTTAATCCTTAAAAATAGGCCAAATGGGACTCATACACACCACTTTTTGCATATAGGCCCCACTTGGATGGGACTCATACACCCAAGGTGGTGAATGAGTCCCATAGGGCCTATTTTGATTGCGAGAGTATTAAGGAGATGATAAATTAAGTCTATTTGAGGTCCATGTCATAATTTTGGTTGAAATATACCTCATGATGCATAATATGGGGTCATAGGGGCCTATTAATGATGATATATATATATATAATGCAAGATGGCCCAAAAATCAATGTGAAAGTGTAAATAAATACACTTTACAACATTAAATTAAGGAAAATTGAGGTCTATTTAGCTTAGAAGGGCCCAAAAATCCCCCGTGAATGTGTACAACACATTATAACACTAGATTAGGTCCATTTAGTTCACAATCCTCCTATATTTAATGTGAAGGTGTAAATACATATACTTTATAACATTAAATTAAGAAAGAGTTAAGTTAATTTAGCTTTAAAAGGGCCCAAGACCTAACGTGGAAGTGTAGAACACCTCACAACAATAGATCAAGGAGACATTAAGTCCAATTTATGATTAATTATTCCAAAATTAAGTGTGAAAATGTGAATGAGGATTATTTTTGACAGTACACAAGACATCAAGCAAGAAATTAAAGGGAGTAAAAAACTCAGAAAGCCTGCCAAGAACCAGCATGCACCTTTATTATCTTATGCTTCTTTAATCAAATCATATTTCAACAACCTAATACAAGAACATACTATTATGCCTTAAAGTGGAAACAAACACAATTTAATTTCCCATACATTAGTTCCCTTAGAGGAAAGTTGATGTAGTTTTAGATCTAAGAAAATTTTAGCAACATAACAACATGCAAATTAGCATTTCAAGAATGAGAAACATGAAGAATAGAAGAAAGATAGCCAAAAGAGAAGAAAAAATGGTAAACATGGGGAAAACCCTTTTAGGTTTTAAAACCCAACATTCGAAAGAATCAAACCAATATATTAATCTGTAACAATATGGTTACAATACACTTTTAGGCTCACAACCTTAACATGGAGACTACATCTTGCTCTTTTGGAGGAAAATTTACATCACTTCGATACCTACAAAACTATCACACAAACCCACTCCAAGACATCAATATATAGAGAAACACAAGCATGAAGGTAGCTTCTAGAGCAAGCTACAAGAGATGGGCGTCCAAATCCATGTGGCACATTTTTCCAACTCATAGTTGACTCTTATGACACTTTTCTAATGATTCCTTACCCCCCTTACATTCCTCCATACTTGGGTGCCCGAAATTTATCCAAAATAGCTATGATAGATGCTCTTACACACCTTACAACTATCATAGAATCTGTCATATATAACAACACTTACAATTGTAAGAGAATCTGTCATAACTAACTAATGATAAATGATTCTCTTACAACTTGTCATAGTTAAACTTAGTTTCCTAGATTCCTCATGCAAAGATTCCATCCAACACTTTTCCAACTTGACATAGAATTTATCTCTTATGTGTCATAATATCATCATAGGAATCCATCATAAGATCTCCATGATAATCCATCATCAGATCACCATAGAATCCATCAAAGATGCTGACACATTTCAATGTAATCTTCCCAAAGTGGGATGCCTACATTTTCTTGTGGGGACCGGGTATGTGCAGGATTATCATGGAAAAAATAGGCCCTTAAGTGGCAAAAAAATCAGAAAAATCAGAGTTAGGCAACTTGACGTAAAAATTTGAATAAGTTATCTTTATTATTTCAAAAATATGTAAAAATAGAATCTGTAGAAAATTGAATATAGTTTCTAAACTACTAGGTTTGTTTAAAAAATAAATAAATCTATTTGGTGAAAATTTGAAATTTCAATGTACTAGTACTTAAATTTCAGGGAAAAAATAAGTAGGTGTCTGTCTAACCACCCTAACCACAATAAAATGATAATATTTTTTTTATAATATTTTAGATATAAGTAGAGGACTCATGTCCCGATGTGATGTATATGTTTTTGTAAAAAAAATTTCAAGCAAATAATTAATTATGATTTTTTTATTACAACTTTTAAAAAATATAAAAAAATTGTATGTTTGACCACCTTAACTTGGTCAAAACTTCATGAAATTTGATTTTTTATTTTTTTAATCCTATAGTATGTGAATCATAGAATGTGACACATGTTTTGGATTCATAAAATATGATACCATTTGAAAGATGTAGATGTTTTTCAATTAATCTATCAATCAGGTCTTTAGTCGTAATTTGAATAGAAAATGAATAATAATTACTTATTAAATTCAAAGTAAAGCATAATTTATATTGGTGGAAAGTTAAGAATCTCCTTTAAAAACCCTTTTCATTTCATCAATTTTGGGTAAAAATAAAGTCATCAGCCACATACCCATCATATTGCCACTTTTTGGCCCACCATGATCCTACACATACCCAATGATAACATTCATGTCACATCCCATGCCACCTCCTAATATGTTGACAACTCACCGTGCCAAGTCATATTAGATGATAAATTAATATGAGAAAGAAATTACAACATATGCATTAATAAATTAATATTTTAATGCTAGGAAATTGCAAAGGTTGAGACACCTAAATTCCCAACAAGAAAGAGGTGATATAAATGAAGATTTAATATTTTCATTTGATGAGCTTCCTTATTTTGTTGATGAAGATGACAGTAGCATTTGAATTCCAATTTCATCATGAGTCTTAGAATATATAAAAAGATGAAAATGGGAATGAAAAGATGTTGGTTTGTGAGGAGACAAATGAGGATAGAATTGTTTTGCAATATACATATGAAGTTGACACACATAAAAAGAGTTCAAAATAAGTCCTCTTATACAAAAAGAAGGGAAGAGGTTGAAAAATACATATTGTTGGATGATTTAGAGGAATTTTTATCAAAATTTGGCATCAATCCAACACCTTTAGAAGAAGAAAATTATGAACAACAGGAATATAAGGTAGAAATATTTATGTTTTTGCCAAAACAATCACAAGAGATGGTATTTACAAGTCAACCAACTAATGAGGTAACATATCACAAGCAAGAAAATAACAAGGAGAGTTCAAAGTTTTTCCTTTCAATAGGATGTCCAATCAGAAATCTAGCTCGAATAGAGGCCATTAAAGTACTACAAGTCATGCTTGTACGCAAGCATGAAATTGTAGTTGAAGAAGGCATTCAACCTACTTATCCACTTCAAAAAATTATTATAAATAACTAACATGAAAAGGTAAGTAGATGTAATTTCAATCTCCAAATGTTATTACAACCATTCGTTAAAATTTTTTATGATCTCTAGTTTCTCTTGGCTATGCCTAAGCATGTGAAGGATTGTAAACTCATGAAAAAAGGAAGTTATTTCAAGGAACCAATTAATGATTTCACTTAAGTGGCCTTGTTATTAGTTTGGTTATGTTAGGATAATATTTTTTTTCAATTCAATAAGTGTTGATGCACATGGATAGTTTGTCTTTTCTTTAAGTGGAAAATCACAATTAGTTAGGGGTTTAGTGATGCAGTACTATGGTTTCACCAACTCAACTTCATTGCAACTTGATTCCACAAGGCTTAAAGACACCAAAATACCAAAACATGGTTCTATAATTTACCATACCCTAATACACCTTTAAACATCTTGATTTTGATAGAAGCAAAGCAATAACATTTTCTTACAACACTAATTTATCTGACTTTCAATTGCTTGCACCCATGACACAAACTGCTTATGGCATTCCACAATAGAAAAAATGGCTATATCTTTTCACCCTGATTGAATCTACAAATACCAAATACATTTTTAGGAACCAATTATAGCCTTATTGAATTTACTACAAACTCAAGTGTTGTTTCTTTGGAAAGATTAAGCCTAAAATTAACTGTCTTGTAGAAATGGGCTCCAAATAAGCCTAATTTACAAAGCATTATCACATAATTCACTCAAAAGCCTAAAAAAACCATGGAAATAATTTCAAAAGGTTATAAAATACCAAATAATCAATTTATATTGCTTGAAAGACTCCTTGATGCATCAAAATATCAAACCCTCACTCTATGCCATTTTGGATTAAATAAAATAGGGGTGTATAATGGTTCTCAGCTTTCCAAACCTCAAGAATCCTTGAAAATGCTTCAAAAGTCCTGAAATATGTCTACACATTCTATTCTAATCATCTCCCAAGGTTTAGCACTTGGTTTTCACAAAACCCTAGCCTTGTGACTCTTGAATTTGCTTCAAAATCATTCTTTTCCATCCTAGGGCCTCCTTCAAACCTTATCAAATGCAAACATACACCCCTACAACTTTTTGATCTCAAATAAATATACCTCCAAACCAAAATACATGAGGTTTTACTAGTTAAAATGAGATTTATGCATTTTTTTGTGCTTGTTGCCCCTAGTTCTGAATTTTCAAGCCACCTGTAAAGAAATTAACATATCTTTTGCATAAATCAATGAAATAGGATGCAACCAATTGAATTAGAAACTATATTCAAACTAATTTCACCTTAAATCAAAGAGAAGTGGGATTTATATCTATACATGGCCATACAAGGGCTTGCAATTAGAGAAAATGTTGTAAATGGACAAAAAATAGCTTGTTTCTTATTCAATCCTTCCTTAAAACCACACTTGTTCCTTTACAATGATGAAAATGGACTTTTTAAATGCTTTACAACTTCCCCATCATGAGAAAATACTTTAAATACCTTTTACAAACCCTATGAACTTTCATATTCCTCTTTTGTTTTCCCTTTTTGAACTTTTTTGAACTTTTACATTGTTTTGACAACATTTGCAATATTTGAAAAATGAACTTAAAATGACTCCCTAGGACCCATAACATCCTAAATATGGCCTCTTGGGCCTTATTATATCATTATTAAATCAACATTAAACTGAAAATATAAAGTTTCCTCATGAAGGCAAGAACTCTATCAGGTGCTTCTGCACCATACTCCCGACCAAATGAATTTCCAAACCCTCTTGGATTGAAGGTAATGACTGGTATTTATCTTTAAATGATTCTCCTTGCATTCTCTACTCCTTGAAATGGATCTTCATTGTATTCATCTTTGTTTTTAGCTTTAGTTGGTCTATTCTAACTTGTCTCCACTTTGTCTCAACTCTTTGTCCTTCTTCCATCTACTACATCTTGACCATTGGCTTGTTCCTCATCAAAAAATTTATCACAACAATCTATTGTCTCTACAATATCATCATGCATCTTCAACTCCTTTTGTGTCTTCATGAGGGATTCACCATTTCCCTCCAAAATCTGATCCTTTACCTCTGCTACAATGTCATCTTCATGTTTGGAGATGGTTGTAGCCTCTATCTTCCTTTCTTTCTATTCATATCCTTTTTCTTGCTTGGCTTTCTCATCTCCTACCTCTATCAAAGGTTCTATCATCTTAATTTTTTATTCTAATTCCTTCATGTGTCTTCTTTTTTATATCAGCCTTTGAATAGGCCATATAACTCTTCTCTTCTTAATTGTCAAATGCCAACTTGTGGCTTGCCTACACAACTGTTCCATCTCAGCCTCAAATGTTTCTATCATCACTTTGAATTCCTTTAATGCTTGCCTCAATTCTCTAATCTTTTATCCATCTTCATTTTCTTTGTCTTTTTCTCTTTTCTCTTCTTCTCTTCTTGTTTCTTCTTCCTTTGTGAATCCTCAACCTGGAAACATCTTCTCAACAAATCCATCTTCTCTTCACACAAGTCCCTTTAACCTTGCTTGCAATTTGTCTTCCTTTCCTCACCTAGGTCTCTTCTCTTTTCCTCTAACTAGCCTTTTGGCAATCAAGTTCTCTCTCCAACCTGCATAAACAAAAACACACAAATGCCAAACTCGCTTTCCTAGACCTTCTAATCTCTAATACCAATTGATGTAATAAGGTTTCACCAACTCAACTTCTTTGCAACTTGATTCCAAAAGGCTGAAAGATGCAAAAACACCAAAACATGGTTCTATATTTTACCAGACCCTAATACACCTTTAAACATCTTGATTTTGATAGAAACAAAGCAATACCACTTTCTTACAACACTGTTTTATCAGACTTTCAATTGCTTGCACCCATGACACCAATTGCTTGAAGCATGCCACAATAGCAAAATCGGGTATATCACTTGACCTTGATTGAGTCTCCAAAGAAAAATACATTTTTAGGAACCCATTATAGCCCTTATTGAACATACTATAGACTCAAGTCTTGTTGCTTTTGAAAGGTTAAGTCTAAAATTGACTATTCTGCAGAAATGGGTTCTAAATAGACCTAATTTACAAAGCATGTATCACCTAATTCACTCCAAAGCCTCAAATAACCATGGAAAAAATTGAAGAAGGTTATAAAACTACCAAATCATCAATTTTTAGTGCTTGAAATACTCCTTGATTCATCAAAATATCAAACCCTCACTCTATTCCATTTTGGATTAAATAAAAGAGGGGTTTAATGGTTCTTAGCTTTCCAAACCTCAAGAAACCTTGGAAATAATTCAAAAATGTTGAAATATTTCTACACATGCTATTCCAATCATCTCCCAAGGTTTAGCACTTGGTTTTCACAAAACCCTAGCCTTGTGGCTCTTGAATTTGCTCCAAAATCATGCTTTTCTAGCTTAGGGCCTCTTTGAAACCTTATCAAATGTTAACATACAACCTTGAAACTTTGTAATCTCAAATAACATGTTAAAAAAAACATGAAAACCAAAAATCATGAGTTTTTACTAGTTAAAATGAGAGTTATGCATTTTTTTGTGCTTGCTGCCCGTAGTTCAAAATTTTCAAGATTCCTATAAAGAAATTAACATATCTTTTGCATAACTCAATGAAATGGGATGAAAACAATTGAATTAGAAACTACATTCAAAATATTTTCACCTCCAATCAAATGGAAGTGGTTTTTCTATTTGTAAATGGTTGTACAAGGCCGTGTAAATAGAGAAAATGTTGGAAATGCACAAAAATTAGCTTGTTTCTTATTCAATCCTTCCTTAAAACCATGCTTCTACCTTTACAATGATTAAAATGGATTTTTTGAAGGCTTTACAACCTCTCCAACATGATAAAATACTTCAACTACGTTTTAAAATCCCTATGACCTTTCATATTCCTCTTTTGTTTACCCTTTTTGCACTTTTTGCAACTTTTACATTGTTTTGAAAACTTTTGTAATATTTGAAAAATTAACTTAAAATGACTCCTTGGGACTCATAACATAATAAATGTGGCCTCTTGGGCCTTATTACAACATTAGGCCATCAACCTTAAACTAAAAATCTAAAATTTCCTCATGGAGGCACGAACTCTATCAAGTGCTCTTGCACTATTTAGTTAGTTATCCTTGAGGTTTTATAGCTCGTTGAAAAGTCTGCTTTTAGTTTATCTCACATATTTTGACTCCTATACCTAGTGGATATGACAGGCTACTAGTATTATGAGTTTTAGAAATAAATCCCCCTCAAAGGTTAGGAAAGGTGTTAACACTTTTATTTATGAACACATTTTGAAGATATGGTTAATTTTTAGAAGTGTTTCATGTTTCAAAAAGCAAGGGGGAACCTCTCATAAAGGATTGCATTGATAATTTTAATAAGAATGGAAATTAAAAATTTAATCAAATCCCATTGGGGGGATGGGGATAAGAAGTAAGAGTTTCACTTTTGCTACCTCAAGTAGCAAATAGATTTTTTTTAGGGTTTTTATCTTTAGCCAACTAAAGGAACACATGGAGATGGTTGAGAAAACAAAAGGAACATTGAAATTTTTTGAGGAGATTAAAATGGAATGTTGGAGAAAGTCCCAAATTACAAAAAGAGGAGAAATATTCTCATGTTGTAAGCATGAACATATTTTCTTTCCCAAATGCTAGGTATTTATTTCGATAAATATTGTTATGCAGTTATCATAGGGAAAATGGTTGCAATATTATAAAATAAGTTATGATTGTTATATAAATAGTTAATTCTAAAACCTACCCTTTCAAGTACAGAGCCATATATGCAAGCATTGTTTAACAATTAGTTGGGTACATAATTTAATGCATTGGGCACATCAAAAACATTGATAGTATTTGCTACGATTTTCATGTTTTCATTCTTTTTTTGTATAATTTTGATCTTGAAAAAAAAGGTCTAAGTTGTGAGGAAGTAAAAAATAATAAAGAATTCAATGAACTATGTATGATAGAGCCACGGTAGAGGGGCATCATAGGGATCAAGGGACAATCCACAAAAGCAAGTAGTTAGTGGTAACAAAAGGAAAGAAAATATAACAAAATATAAAAATGAATGAGACATGGAGTACCAAATGTTGATGGAAAGGATAATTTACTTTTGTTGAAGTATATAATTCACTATGAAAGTTTTCAGTAATTAGAGAGCTCTATATTTTTCTATGCAGGTAAGTGGCTAAGAAATTCCTGAAGTAATTGATGTTGTTAGAGATGGTAATGTTGTCCTAGGTTTAGATAGTGTTGATAAAGATGAGAATGTATTTGAAACTATCATTACATACAATAATTTAAATGAAAGCTTTGGAGTTCTTCATGTCCTTATAAGACTCATGTAGGAATCTAAAGATATATTGAGTACAATGAAAATAGTGAAAAGATCTAACAAGAAATTATTAGTATGCATGGGATTCCACTATAATTTCAAATGGCTAGGTTAGGTATATTTACATATAGGGTTAGAATAGCTCAAACAATCAAGATACTATGTATTTATAAAAGATTTAGAAAGACATGATTCTTATGCTAGGAAGACTGATTCTTATGCATTTGTGATTCAGTTTTTTTTTCTTACTATTGGTGATTGGGAATACCAAATGGAAAAGATGCATGCTATCTTTAAATTACCTCCAAGAAGGAAAATAATGATGGAGAATGGTAAGAAATAAATGAAGATGATGTTTGTAGTTAAAATTAAAGTGATAGTTATGGTACTATTGATTTCATATCAAATAAGCAAGGAAAATCCTTCATGATACTATGACTATGGTTATAAGAGAAGTAATATGACAAATCAATTAGGAAAAGATACAAAAAAATGAGGGGTACCTTAAATTGGAACAAATCTTGAGATATGGTGCAGATATTTCTCTTGATGTTGCAGAGCTTCATGTAGCAGGTATTGGATGCATGAATTTGAAACCATCTAATCCCCTTTTGAATGCAAAAAGATGGGCAACAGTCTCTAATTTTGGTATTCCATAATATCTTAAGAAACCTCAATGTAGAAAGGCTCATTCATTACTATAGGATGAAACTACAAGGATGAACTCTTGTGTTGACTATATTATATTAAATCCTCACCATATATCCCTAGAGGAAAGGGGAATACTAAATAATTCATCCTTAAACATTTTTTGGGATAATGTAAGTAGTATACGTCTGCAAACTAGTTGAAGTTTAACATTTGGAGAATATGTTGATAAAATGAATTCTAAATAAATGGTAGCATTCCAATGCTTACAAACAACTCTAAAGAATAAAATTCTTAAAAGAGGATCTTTTCACTTACTACAGATTAATTGATGGGTACTTGAGGAGATGTTCACAGTGCATTGGACATGCATAGCTTACTAATTAGAAAAGGTATTCAAATTGAGTTTTAGGGCGCTAAATTTTTTTGAATGCAATCTTTGAAAAAAGTAGAAATGAAAGGACAGTGGCAGGGTTCAAAGGTATATGCATGCATCAACAAAGGACTGATCCCTTTTATGGTGCATGCACAAGTATAAAATCTCACAATAGGGATGTAAAGAGAGAAAATTTATCAACATTGAAAACTCTTATTGTTGATCACATGAAAAATAAGGATAAAGTGGTGGGTGCTAGAGGAGTAAACAAATGGAAGGTTAGACTAGAGGAAAGAGGCATACTTTTTCTTTTAACTCTTTGAAAATGACAGATTTGCAATCAATAATGGATGTAATAGTTCAATAAAGATCATGGTCTATGAAAATGAAAGGATAGTAGCACATCCATCAAAGCATTGTAGAAATAAGGTATGTGAGAAATAAAATAAAAAGGGAAACCCAACAGTGAGGAACTCCATGAAGTCATATAGTGCATAAAGTTACATAATAAGGGGATGCATTAAACATGGTTTCATTTGGAAGGAGGGTTTCCAAAGCATGCAATCTCCATGTGTTATTTTTCCTTTGACACAATGATGGGCTAGTGTAGCAAGAGATTTAAATTTAAAGGTTGTTGGTAGTGCTTAATGAAGGAAACATTAAGAAGGTATTGTAATATTAGAAACATTGAGATTTAGCTTGTTATAGAAAATTTGTTGCTTGCATATAGATTAAAGAAAGGATATGGAAAGGGTTGAAAAAGGTGAAGAATGGTTGTGGGTCCATAAAAGTGGAATAATTATAGGAAGTAATACAAGGACATTCAAGTCATTTATTAGTCAAATAAGAAGGAAAGTGAGGGTATGTGCAGGATCATCATAGAAAAAGCATGCCCTTAAGTGGCAAAAAATTCAAAAAAATTAGAGTTAGGCAGCTTGACATAAAAATTTGAATAAGTTATCTTTATTATTTCAAAAATATGTAAGAACAGAATTTGTATCAAATTGAATGTAGTTTCTAAACTACTAGGTTTTTCTAAAAAGAAAAAAATTCTATTTGGTGAAAATTTGAAATTTCAATGCAGAGTACTTAAATTTCAGGGAAAAATAAGAAGTAGGTGTCTATCGACCACCCTAACCACAATAAAATGATAATATTTTTTATAAGATTTTAGATATAAGTAAAGGAATCATGTCCTGATGTGATGCATATTTTTTTGTAATTTTTTCCAAGAAAATAGTTAATTATGAATTTTTTATTACAAATTTTAGAAAATATAAAAACTTGTATGTCTGACCACCTTAACTTGGTCAAAATTTCATGAAATTTGATTTTTTTTTGTAATCCTATAGTATGTGAAGCATAGAATGTGATGCATGTTTTGGATTCAAAAAATGTGATACTTTTTGAAAGCTATATATGTTTTTCAATCAGCCTATCAATCAAGACTTTAGTTATAATTTGAATAGAAAATGAATAATAATTACTTATTAAATTCAATGTAAAGCATAATTTATATTGGTGGAAAGCTGAGAATCTCCTTTGAAAACCCTTTTCGTTTCATCAATTTTGGGTTAAAAAAAAGTCATTAGCCACATACCCATCATATTGCCACTTTTTGGTCCATCATGATCATGCACATACCTGTGATATTTTCAATGATGAGAGTAGTTCACTTAATGCTACCCTAAAGAGGTAATAATTTAGACTATGATCTTGTTAGGGTTTGAACCATGAAAATTACTTTATCATCATGCAAGGGATAGTGTGAAAACTTCATGGGAATTATTTTAAGGGTAGACTATAAATTTGTAAAAATATGTAAGGACAGTCTGATGAACAAGTGGGCAAAGTAAAATGTAATAGTCCTATAGAAAGATAGATGGTGAAGTCACAGTTTAGCAATGAGGTAGCATTGTGAATGAAGGATAGTGTATACATTGAGGAACATAGTAACAATGGTAATAATGAGCTAACTATGAAAAGAGTCCATGAATGAGTAGATTAAAAGGCTTCAAGGCTAATAAGACTCGTATGAAAAAACTATCATTCTAAAGTTCTCAACACAAAAAATTGATGAGATATATCTATAGGAAATTTAGTCCTTATCACAAGAAATTCATAAGAAGGATAATGTGTTGAAATTGATATGATATTCTAAGAGTTAGAGATATAGGGAAGTAGAATGACATAGATTATGTGGTGAAACAATTCCAAGCACCTAAAGGACAACATTTTTCTTCTTGATAATTCATTTTCTAATTCATGATCATCTAACAAGGTGAAAATTTTGAAGACTAAAAATGACCAATGATAGTAATATGAATTAGTTATATGTTAGTGGCATTGCTATGAAATAAGGTTGACATTTTACAAACCAACAACAATGGAAAATTTTTCTTAAGTTTCCTTGAAACATGGGATGGCCCTAACTTGAAACCATGTAGCTCCACTATTTTGCAAGTTCTAAGTTTCAATTTAGAGCTTGATAATTATAGTAGATCCATTTTACAATGAACTAGGGAACATAGTTTTAGGTTTATAGTGTATTGAGTCATTTCACAACTTCTAAAGAATCGAACCTATTCTATGGTTTGAATCCTCAAAAGGAAATGAAGTTGTCCATGTACCTACTATAGTGTACAATTATTCAATCGTAGATTCTGGAGGAAAGTGAATATCAATGTTATAACCTCTAGATGTTCAAGAGGGTCTAGTGTTAATGTAAAAACTTGTTAACAATGATATAGAAAGAGCAGTCAAGGTATTGGAAATGTAACATATGGATGTATTCAAACACACAATTTAGGAGCTAATTTTCTTGTACAAAAGACAAGCATAAATTATGGGGGTAAAATTGATGAGAAAAAGGTGAAAATATGAGGAGAGGAGATCTTAATGAGTCACACATGTGGTAGAACTTGGCCCTTTAAGTTCTCCTATACCCTCCCAAGGAAATTGACTATTTCAAACTCCCATTCACATGCCCTATTAATATGTTTGATTTAGTTATGAGCAATTGGAAAATATCTAGGGGGGATTTGAGGAGATGCAAAACTGATGGAGAAAGTCTAGGGGTATTTTTGACTTAGTTTGAGGATTTTGAGGGAATATAAGAGCTTTTTAAGGTACCTTGATGGTGGATAAGATCAAGACAAGACTTTTTCTTCACTCAAGCACCTTTTAGGAGCACAATTAAGGGCTATGAAGTAGGGGAAACAATTTTGGACGCCCAAGGAAAGTTTTACCCAAGAAACCAAAGAAAGCACATGTTCCTATTTTTTAGCGGTTGTTGAGTAGCTTAAAAGAAAGATTAAGGGGCATATTTTAGTTAGTTATTTTCTCTCTTGATATGTCTTGTAACTTTTCTTTCAAGTTATTTCTAGCTGGAGTAGTAGATGTAACTCATTTTTAAACTTATACAACTATGTAATACTTTTTTTTATTAATAAAAGATAATTATTTTTCCTTCTCTAATCTATATTCTTGTGTGCAAATACAAATGATCGGTGTATTTTTCTATGATTTTATGTGAATCCTTAATGTGTGTCTCATTTCTTCAGCACCTTTATGCTGAGAATTCATGTACCTTGTGTAGGTCATAGGTTATGACATTATTTTGGAAAATTTCTAATTGTGAAAATACCTATTTTTCCTTTCAGGATTGATAAAAGCTTCATCTCTCATATGAAATACTGATGTGTAGGTATGTAAAAAAACTAACTTGTGCATGAAATTTTTTTTTTCATGTTGATCATATTGTAATTCCAAATAGTAGTGTAGGTTTGAAAGTCATTTTGGTTCATCACCTTTTGATGTCGTAGGTTTCTTTTCATGTTTCCTTTTCATCCTTTTCTCAAAATGCAGTAGAAGGATAGGTTAATTAAGTGAAGTTTCAAAGGAAACCAACCCTCCCTAGAGGTTGATCTCCACCATCTGAACCTACATAGGGAGATCATCCCATGTTTCACAAGGTGACTCAGTGATTTAATCAACTCAACAAAGGGTGCACACTTCTGCGACAACAATAAAAAGATTAAGATAAATTGTAATGTCACTTAGACCTTAGTCAGTGTATTAAAAAATAGGTGCCTTGAAGTGTCTAGAAATTGTCACAAGCATATATATATCTCTACAAGTTAACTCCATAGCATTGAAAAAAATTGGCATTATGTAGACCTATTCTATAACCTACATTCTAACATGGAAAATATATACTTTTTCTCTCTATTTAACTTCAGTCTCTTCTTTCTACTCTAGTATACATGGACTACTCGTATTAAAAATATATTAGGGAATTATCAATTTCCAAAGGCCAAGTTCTGTGAGGTCAATTGCTTAATTGGATTATGCATACACCTAAAAATGGTCGGGATAATCTAATTAATTAAATATTATTTATTTGATTAATTAACCTTAAATTCTTCTACTATTAAATAAATAGAAATATTCATTTATATAGTCCATCTTATAATTCTTCAATCTTTATTCTATTATTTCATCTTAATTAAATAAATGAATTTTAGTTTATTTTATTTAATTATTATTATCAAATTCACCTACTATTGAATAAATATGAATATTTAATTATATAGTTCACAACTATATTCTTCTAATTTTTCTCTCTTAATTAAATAATCAAACTTCAATAGTTTTTATCTAATTATCATTATCCCTCTTTTATTAAATAAACAATATCAAAAACATTTGTTTATTTTAATAGTTGTTATTTCTTCCTAAAATTGAATAAAATCTAAATATTCAATTTTATGCACATATTTCTACAACTAATCATATTCACCTACCAAATTAGATATTTGATATCTAATTAATTTATCTCAACCTTCATGGGTAAATTTGGAGATAAACTTGTAGGAAATCCTCTTCAATCTTTCTCCAATGATTCTTCCTATCATTTGGCTGAGTGTTTTTGTGGGGAGGAACCATCTCCATAATTAGCTCAGGCTTCTTCATCCTTGACCATTCAATCCTCCAAATCAAATCCAGGCCTTTGTTGTGCTACCCCTTCACAAATATGCTTCCTTGAATGTATAAATACAACCCCTCTCTACAGGAAAAGGATTCCAACTTTGTGCAAAATTACTCTACACGAATAGCAATCAAGCAATCAAGAAATCAAGCATCTTAGAAATAGCAATCATAGAATAGAATCAATATCATGGCTTTTCAATTTGTTGCATCATAGATTATCGTAGCTTCCTTTTATCATATCCATGTCAATTTAGATTATAGTAGCTTCATCATATCATTTAGGAATCATCATATAGTATTAGATTATTGCATTTAGCAACATCTCATTCTCCAAATTGGAATTTTAACAATCACAATGCTTACCAAATCTAAGAGCCCCATGACTTAATAAATCTTTAGATCTATAAAGAACAATATGATGCTTTTAGTATTTTCTTGCTTTAAATTAGTTTAAATATTGTTGAATCTTTGATAAAATGTCTTATTAAGAAGTGTTTTTAGTTATTTACTCATTACTTATTCAAAACTTACATTTTAGCACCCAGCGTGGGGCACAAACCCACAATTTTAACAAAATTTTCTTGGAAAGTGTACTTGCAGCTTCAGACGTGTTTCTTTTAGCATGATTGAGATATTTTATGATGCATCCACAGAAACTCCAACACATACAAAGACTATTCCAGTGCATTTGACTGAAACTTCCTCCACTCTATAGTAGCACATACAATCCATTCTGCAATGCATCAGAAAAATTCTGCAATGCATAGGATAAATTTTGCAATGCATATGATCAATTTTGTGGAACATATAAACCTTGTTATAATGCATTTGTAAAAAGCTATCTTGATCTGATGCAACTAGGACTAGTATTTTTCTTATGAAATTTGGATTAAAATGAACCAATCCTAGGATAGTCATTTGGTTTAAAATACATCAATCCTAGGGTAGTCATCACACATTGCTATCTCAGTTAAAATAAACACCATATCTTTTTGTGAAGAAATATCTTCACATAGAATAACAAATTGTTATTTGGGCATTAAAACTAAACATTGTCTACTGTGATTGTGTGATGATAGGCCTATGCTCTCCCCTTAACTAGGCAATCAAAATGCTAGACTCATCCTTTAATTTCATGCACTTTATGCTTTGTCAAATCCCTTAGAAGGCCTGTTGTAGTGGGAAAAAGTACTCACCCTATGGGAATGAATTGAGTGGGAACAACCAAAGCTAGGTTTCCCAACCCACTATAAAATTAAATTAAATCTGGGAAAAACCTCATTTATTAGAAGTGTGCAAGATAATCATCCCCAAAATATTTTTTTTTAAGATTGGGAGGTCTCTTGAGGGAGTTTATCATTTTCTGCTTTGAATGGATACCCTATCTATGAACCCTAGTGTAGTATCCAACTTGTCAATTTCCAAACATTGTAATCATCATGGTGCAAGGGGAGGGAATAATTTTCCCCCAAGACACTTACCATATAATTGAAAGGGACCGTTTACTCAAGGGATCAAGAAATCTAACTTTGAGTACGCACCTAGAAAAGGAAAAAATACAGGCACCCTCTAGGGGGTGACACGGTTGTGTGAGTTGACACAATTTTAAGATGTGGGTTGTTGAGTATTATGATGACCTTTTTGATCTTAAGAGTGAGTCTACTTGAAGTGAATTTTTTTTTCAAATACTAGTGAAAATAAAAAAGGATCATGTTTGATTCTTGAACATACACTTATTGTTTAGATTCTAGGACTTGGAAACAATTGTTTTACAATTTCTTGTTGTGTTTTCAAATCATTAAATTAGATAAAGATGATCTAGAAAAACACAAAAACTTTGACAAGTCAGCCTGTGAAAACTTATGATTAGGGATTGGAAATCAACATTTGTCAAGAAATCCCTTGCAAAAAGAATCAAGAAACCAAAGAAGCAACTTAGCTACAAAATACTTTTTGAAAGAAGATGATTTTTATATCAAAGTAGGAAAGTCTTGCTTCAACATAGAGCTTTCATCCATACGTTTCATGATTTTTCTAGGGGATATACTGATGATTTTTCTTTAGATCCTTTATATTGACAAGCTTATTTCCAATGAAGAGCTCTTTCACAAAAATATAATCATAGTCACTACACATTTGTCAGTCTTTCATCCCACAACCAACAATAGAATATTCCAATAGGCCAAATAAATTCTTACAATAGAGGAAGCACTTGGAAACATTAGTTTTTTCATCAAAATAAGAGAATTACTATCAAATATATCCTATCAAAATACCCCAAAATTGGAAAATTACATCCAAAAACCAGTCCCTTTACTAAGAAAAACTAGAAAACACTGTGAAGTCCCAAAATAGCGCATATACAACCTGTTTTAGTGCATACATCCTATATTTTAGTGCATCTATTGTTCAAATAGTTCATTCACAGTATGTTTTAGTGCATCTAAAATTTTTTATAACGCATTTGCAATCTGACACCAAAATTTACCAAAGTCAGAAATTACTAGTATCTTGGCACATCCACAGTCTATTTTAGCGCATATACCCTATCTAACAATGAATTTACCATATCTTTTAGTGCATCTACCCTTTGTAATAGCACATCTATAGAACAAGGAAACAGAGAGCTATTGGAAATCCCTGTGAGACTATTGACATCAAAACTTGGGTTTTTATCAAGACAAAATAAATTTCATAGTCTAGATAGTATCTTAAACTTGAAACAAATAGGATTATACAAGTCAATATTTCAAGTTAAACCTAGATGTTGCAACATTAAAGTATCCAAATATCAAGCACAAATCTTGATTATTAGGTTAAGTTTCATCATTAGGATTTTGTCATCCTACAATCATGAAACACAACACAATAATCAATTTTTTAACTTGGTCTCATCAATAGAATATATCATTCTATTTGACTTTGTTAAAATTGAATATTCACTCATCCAAACACAAAATATCAAAGTTTAGAGAGAAAAGCAAACACTTGTATGCCATTTTTGACAAAGTTACAAAGACAAAAACTTAGGGAAAGGGAAATTGAAACATCAAATATCATGCCTAAAGAAAATACTTTTCACAAATTTCATTAAAATGATACAAATGAAATAATCCTAGAAGATATCCAAACAACACAACAAGATCCAAATTTCCACAAATTCATAGAAAAGGTTTTGGAGCAAGATATGGAAAAATACTTTTTGATGCTAGTTGAACTAGGTTCCAAACTTCCAAAAGACTTTGACATCAATTGACTAAAAGAAACACCAAAAGTAGCTGAAACTAAATCACATAGCACAAAAAACATAGATCAAGTGGTTTCCCTAACACATCAAATTCAAAAACCGCAGCATCAACTCCAAGATATGCAAAAAGGAACCACAAAGAGGTACTCATTACAAGACATCTTTCCTTATCCTTTTGATCCATGTGTGGACATGATACCATTTCCTAGACATTGTGAATTCCCAAAATACGACAAATACAATGGTAAAATGAACCCAATTGATCACGTGATGGAATTTAGAACCATGATTATAGAATTTTCAAAAGAGGACACTTATCTAATGAGGTTATTTCCAAGGAGAATAGGTCATTTTATGGAATGGTTTTCCAAACTACAACCAAGAATTTGATCTTTTGAAGAGCTAGTCAATAGGTTTATCTCACAATTTTCCTTCAATATTCAACATGAGGTAACAATAAAATACCTTTACAACATGAAACAAAAGAAAGGAGAAACATTTCTCTCATTTCTACAATGATGGAGAAGGTTGTTTTCTAGATATCCTCATTCTATACCTAAATAAGAAAAGATGGAACTATTCATTGACAACCCAATTGATGACATGAGCTATAGGCTTGAACTACAATGCCCACCAACATTTGAGAAATGGATTGAAAATGGGCTCAAGATCAAAGAAGCCTTAGTCAAAAGAGGAGTAATAAAACATTACAATGAAGGATCAAACTGTAGACACATGAAATTAGCATTATGCATATTCATCTGCTCATTCATAAATCAAATGCAACAAATCCATTCACAAGGTAAATCAAGTCTTTAGTCCTAAGGTTATTCATTCAAATAAATCAAAGGCTCACATCATCCTTTAATTAAATAAATCAAACTTTATTTAATTAAAATCTCAAAAGTCATTTTCCATCCTTTTTTGATTTAAATAAATTAAATATTTGAGTCAAATTGGTCAAACTCACCTAATCATCATCCTAGCTAATTAATCCTGATTAACCTAACCTAACTACACATCACATCCTCTAGATATTCCCACTTGCACAAATAAATCCATTTATTGATTTATTAAAATCAGCATTTTCACTCAACATGGGATCTTCCCTCTAATTTGAATTCAAAAGCAAGTTGAAAGGTACATCCAACAAGGCATTTAATAGGTCTTACATGTATCTTACATGTCCCTTGCACAAGTCAAACTCAGCATTAACTCTCATTTCAAATTTGAAATTTCCCCCCTCTTGGGCACATTTCCCAAATCTTGCACATGCATCAACCACTCACATGATGACAAGTGGCCTCTTTTCATTGGCCTGGTTTTTAGTCCCACATTGGTCCCTTTTCAACACTCAACATTTGAAAATCTATAAAATAGAGGCTTCATCATTTATCAAATCATCTACATCTCTTGCAAAGTCACTCTCTTAAACTGAGAACTGATTTTGTTCATCCACTCCATATCTTAGCAATCTATATCATCTTAATAGCATCTTAACATCAAGCTTAAGCAAGGATTGGGAAAGGGATATTTTCTAAAATAGCACCAATCCACTATTTGATAGAGTTGGATCATGTCTTTTATATGCTTTGTTTAGTTTCCATTGTTTCATTTTATTGCATGATTGACATGTTTCATTATTTCATAGGGATGTTGAAATGTTGCTTTGTTTTAAACTAACCATTTGCAGATTTTGACATCTAGATTTTGGAACTAGAAGGAGGGCTTCGAAACTAAGTAAATGATGCATCTTTACTTCCTCTAAATATTCACTTTAGTTGTTATAGGTAGTCTAAATTCATTATTCTGTGCTTATGTTCTCTTAACATATTTACTCTTTAGATTTTCTTGTTGTAGACTCTTGTTATAGATAGGGATCTACGTTCAAAATTAGGGAAGCTAACTCATAATAGATCATTTGTGCATTAGGGTCATTTGGAATATGTGTATTTTTGGGTATTACTGTCCATTGTCCTAATCACGTCATTTGTCTTCATTGAAACTTCTTTTTTTTTTTTTGAAGTCACGAACAATTCCGTGACTTCTAGACATGTGTGTTTTAGATCAGATTTTGTGCAAAATGAAATCTTCAAAGAATATCCCTACCTGATATAGTTTCTAACTCGTTCTTTCTATTTGAATGCTTTGATATTGGCTGTGCATTGTTATATTGAGAATACATTTTCTGTGAAAGCTATTTGAAGGAAAGAAAACATATATTATGATGAGTACGCAATTGGTAGACTTTCTGGGTGTTAAAAGAAAATATTTAACTTAGTGACTCTGATGAATAGCAGCCTCCCATCATATTCTTATCAATTACTGGGATGCACCAAAAATTGAGAAAATTTCATGCCTGCCATAAATGTTGAGTTTCTATCACAACTAATTCTTTGTATCTCTATACTAACCATTTATTGTCAGATCATGATGATTCGGTACTTGCTGTAATAATGGATCAGTGAGATATCAATTTGAGTTTAGATTTAATGCTCTCTATTTGTTTTTAAAATATATATGTCTATCTCTGAGAAGATTTTATTATGTGATAGGCAGGTAAACTATCAACATCGTTATTAAATACTTTGTTAGATCTTTAAATCGGTGTTGACAGATGATCTTCTCTAAGTACAGGGCTTCAAAATAAATTGACCAGCTGATAAATGTTTTCCATTTGAACATTTGTGTACATTATTGCGTCTGTTGCTTCTTTTCTATTTTAACTTTTCTTATGGGCCTCTATTTTTTGAAATTTGGATAAATGTGTCTTTAGAAAAGAAAAGTTTAACATTCAACATGATTCTTGCAATCTTCTATCTCTTTACGAGTATTATCCACTTCTGATCTTAACATATTGTTCTCTCTTGTAACACTAGCAAGCTCAGGAGCAAGCACCACCTTAGGTGTTGTAAATATATGTGGACTTTTTTCTTGCTCAAACTTTCCTTCTAGTACCTCAAGCAGCTGATCACACAAATCAGAAACCTCTACAAATTCTAGCCTTCTAATTTTTTCCTCTCGAAAATGTTACATCATTTTAGTGCACTGGGTATCCTCCTCTCTTTGTTGAACTAGTCGGTTTAGATGATCAACTAGCTTCGAAAACAACCTATTGTTCTGAATGTTTGCGTTCTCCACACCATCTAGTGAATTTTCTTTGGAATTTTAAAGTTCCTGTGCAAATGAATCATTAAATGCATTGGTCTGCATATGGGAGAGTTGTAAATCACTCCTAAGCTTAAACACGTGTTGTATCTGGTGTACAAAATAAGATAAATGTGATAGAAAACAAAGTCATTGCATGTTATAAAACGTATGATATCTCGAAAGTTGTCCAAAGAAAGATGGGCACCAGTGTTATTGAAGGTGGCTTCCCATTAATTGTGGGCTTCACAATTATGTTCTGACAGATTTATTTTGATTGTCTAACATATTTTTTTTCTTGATTTATGGTAGACAGGAGGGAGCCTACGTAGCACATCATCTGCCTAAGATTTCATTTAGAATTGCTTGATTATGTATAATCAATGAAGCCAAAGCTGGTCATCTAGAGGTTGACCATGACGTACCCGATATCTAGGAACTGGAGCATTGAATAAGCCTTTCCATAATAGACTCCATCTCTGGTAAATATAATTCAACATTTTTAAAGTAGTTGAGAGCACCCTTGAGAATCATATTTTTCCATTGGGAAACATATTAAACACTACTTCCATGAATCGATTATGCTTTTTTTTCTAAATGAGCTGGTGGAGTCTATTGCTAAGATACATTACGACTTGATACATGCTCGTTATAGTTTGTTCTTGCACTCTTGAAATTTCATTTTGAATATAACCATGTTGTTTGATTGCTCGTTGTGCTTGAAAAAAAATTGTTTTTTGATAAAATTCTGTGGTCTCTCCATTCACCTTCATTGGGATTTGAACGGTGTTTTTGAATTAAATTTGAATGATATTTATGAGTTAAGGTTTGGATGATATGTCTGAACTGGGCAACTTAAATTCACTCACCTGTTCCATTGACTTTGGAGTTTTAGCTTCAAAACCCTTTTACATATGTCATTCTAAAGAGGCGATTTGAACATTACAGCCTTGCTATGGGTGGGAGTTTTATTTAAAATTTATCTAGGTGTCACAAATTTCCAAATATGTCTGGTGCAGATTCATTCAACATAACTTAATCTCATTGCAATTTGTTTTTATTTTATGCATTAAATTTGATTGCAATTACTGAGCTACCTGTTTATGAAAAGGGAGGATCTAAGTTTTATTTGATTGGATTTTAATATTCAAATCATCCACAAAACATTGGTCAAATGTGATACCATTAATGAGCAAGTAGCTATTGTCTTTTTTTATCAAAAATTTTGCATGTTGTCTTGTTCATTATATTAGTGCGAGCACAATTCAAATCTGTTTAGTGTCATGTAATCCATTAAAGAGTCCCTAGCTGGTGTCACCACATTTTATCTCTGCCATTTTTCCAACATTAAACAAATGAATTAAGGGGACTTTATTTTGGAATCCGCTGCAATAGGTGATGAGAATAGGCAAGTTCCTTTCAATGTGGAAATAAATTTTGTTATGGTGTCATTGTCAAAAGATTTTTATTTTTTTTGAAGTTTCGATGTTGTATCACTAATCTTGTATTTATAAAGTTTATGGTACGATGGAATAGGAAAGTTCCTTTCAATGTGGAAATAAATTTTATGGTATTTATAAAGTTTATGTTTTTGAAGTTTTGATGAGAATAGGCAAGTTCATTTCAATGTGGAAATAAAGAGTCCCTAGCTGGTGTCACCACATTTTATCTCTGCCATTTTTCCAACATTAAACAAATGAATTAAAGGGACTTTATTTTGGAATCCATTGCAATAGGTGATGAGAATAGGCAAGTTCCTTTCAATGTGGAAATAAATTTTTTTATGGTGTCATTGTCAAAAGATTTTTATTTTTTTTGAAGTTTCGATGTTGTATCACTAATCTTGTATTTATAAAGTTTATGGTACGATGGATACAAGAAGCAATAAAGAGGTTATTTGCATCAACTATTATCTATCTAGGCGTAGCTTATGTTTCATGACTATCAACTGTTATTTATCCTGATTTCCTTAAAATATCACATTTCTTATTTGTGATAACTTTATGTTTACAGGTAAAGGTCAACATCAGGAAATTAGGTGGTTTCTTGCTCCCACTTTGGAATCAAAGAGCACAAATAGATCGGAGTTGAAGAATTGAGCATCAAACTTGAGATCCACTAAGCATTTTTAAAAGCTTTAAGGAGATTCCATTCTACTCTTTAGCTTTTCTCTTTTAGATCAACTAACATACTTTTGGGCTCTAAAAGGAACATTTTGATTTTTGTTACAAAGGCTTAAAATGAACATTAGGACACAAACTAAAGTTGGTTTTGGATTTAAACAATTGAATAAGACAAACTATAACATTTCCTTTGGTGCTTAAAATGAACTCATCATTACTTTGAGGCTAAAATGAACAAGTGTTTGAATTGTGTATTTGGTGCATTTTTAGTGCGCATCCTCTCCCATTGCGCTTCATGCGATCTAGGGTGCAAGATAAACAATCAAAATGAATTTTACTGCTTTGAGTCACCTTTAGAGGGGCCTGCCTAAGAGACACATCCGAAAGGAGAACTCGAAGGTGACTCCAATAGGTTTTTCATTCAGGCTGGTATATAAATGGATAAGACTAAACTATCAATTCCTCATGGTATGTAGGCCTTAGTCATACAATGTCTTTCAGAACATGTTACTACCGTAAAACGTATAAGAGCCCCTAGTAGGATTGATTAAAACCTTTAGTGGCTTGCCAGATGCTCGCAAGGTGCCATGTCCCCGATTTTGTGTCATTAAGAACCTTGTTTATAGTTTCCAACTAGTCCATCCAACGAGTTTATCAAAGTGGTGCATTGGAACTTAGATTCCAAGAAATTACTTGCCATGTCCGATCTTGGTTGAAATATAGAGGTTAAGACTTCATTCTTAACATACCTTTATATTTGGTCCTTGGTTGCATGTAAAGTCATCTCTTCTACTATGAAGGGCATGAGGCAAGCCCACCAAGAAAAGTGTACCAATTGAGCTAGGATGTTATATTGCTTGTGAGTCAGTTCGAAAACATAGTGCTTTAATAAAAAACATTGGAAAACCAACATTCAACGAATCATCAAAATTGAAAACCCTTTAGGAGAGGCAAATATCCTTGAAAAAATTCACATGTTATTGCTTTCCCTTGGGATTCGTATCCTTAGAGGTTTCTAAACATTTGGATTTCATCTCAATTTGCTTCTACTAAAGTCAACTTTAGGCAACCTTTGCCTTGATTTCCTCGATTTCTGCATAATGCACTTTATGGGATGAAAGGGAATTAGGACATTGGACATTCAGTTGAAAACCTAATCAAGAGTGTGTTTGTGGTAAAAAGAATCCATTAAGAAAATATTGAATCAATTGGACCCCCACACGTGTGCTTGGCATCTTTTGGTCATATGGTTTTCATGCAAACATTGGTCCTTTTGATTTTGAATTACTTTTAGAGAAGGGCATGTTCTTCACTATCTTGGTCTTGTAAACAAATCCTTCTTAGGTTCATTTAGGATCAAATCAAACACTACATCCATCCAAACATCTATCAAAAATCATCCCACCAAACAAATTTAGAGCTTTGGAAACATCAGTCTAGACTTGGGTAAATCATCAAAACAAAAATCACCTTGTTTAGTTAGGTGTGTGGGAATGCATCCTTTCTCATACATTTAATTAAATCAGCAATCCTTTGAACAAGTTCATCCTAAGATCACATCTAACATCTTGGGGTTTACAAGTCCAAATCCTATCAAACCAATCAAAATCAAACCCTAAGCCTAACATTGATCCAAAGTTCCTAAACGTTCAACACTCATATCATTTACACCTTTCATCCTTCATCTCGTCATTAGTCCTAAGAACCTTAGAGGTCACTTTTGTAGCAAGGTCAAAACACAAGGAGAACATGGAATACAAACTTGATCCATACATCATGAGTAATCCAAGTCAACTAAGCTATCAAAGCCTTACAACACCGACTGATTATCAACACTCACACTTATACAATCCATACATGGGATCATTACCTTCCACAAATATCAATGGAACAACAAGTGTAAGTATGCCCAAATCAAATATTGGAACACATTTCCTGATGGTAGATCTAAATCCAAACCTACAAGTCTATCAACCGAACAATCAAAGCATGAGCCTTCAAACGAACAACATCATCCCATCAAATCCCTACAAGTCAAATGACAAGGTACCAAGTACAAGTTTTCAAAACATGAATCCAGAAAACTTTGGAATAAATACATTTGCAAATCATACGAATATTCCAAACATCAATAATGGTCAATTTCAGCCTATCATGCCAAATATCAACATTGTCCAAAATCAAACGCAAGTACACACTCCAAATCTACTTAAACAAAAGCCAAATCAACTATATCAAGGGAGTCAAGATCAAAATCAAGAACAAATTTGGCGAGGTCAAATTGCTACACTTACCAAAATAGTTGAGTCATTCTGCCAAGGGAATTCTCCACCACCATTACCTATATCATTTCTTGGTTTAGGGCTTCCCCCTTTACCTAGCACCCATCACTCAATCCAAATCAATCCACTTAACACCAATCAAGCCATCACATCAGATCCTTTGAATATACCATTGACATCACACCAACAAATGGTATCTAATCAAATGACAACATCAATCCCAACAAATCGAAATACGGTCTCCCAAGGATATATCACCTCAATCACTCCAACCACCACTATCATTCCCATCACATCTCAAAAAATCATGATCACTCTAAACATATCTCAGAAACTCATCACTACATCCAACACAATTCCAAATCTACCACCACTACCACCAAAACCAAACGTAGCAAGATAATATGACATTGCACTAAAAACTCACCAAGCCTACCAAAAGGCCATCAAACAATATCTAGCCACGCGACAAGCAACACAAGCTCAACACGTGCAACAAGCCTCTCAAGCTACCCAACAAACACAAGCACAAACACAGAAGAAGACAACTGTTGAGAACAAGGAACAAGATCAATCCATCACGGAGCACCTTGAAGTTGTGTCTACTTCATCAAATGATCAAATCAACATATGTCAAGAGTCACTTCTTAATCATGATCAAAATCCACCGACAAAACCCAACAATAATCCAATTCAAGAAATATCAACACTTGACTCCATGGTTGAAGACATTCAAAATCTCTTCACCACAATTGTTGAGAACAATGTTCAAAATCTCTCAATTAAGGAGAATATTGAAGATGTTTCTACACCATCCAATGATCAACTCGCCATACATCAAGAGCCACTTTTTAGTGATCTATTTCAAGGAGTGTTAGGATTATTTGATCCTATTGACATAATGCACAATCCGTTGACCTATGATCATGTTGAAAATTTCTCTACATCGCCTTATAAGTTAGAGGACATATCTCAAGAATTCATCCCAAAGCAAGATCAACATATTTCACCAAAGTCTAGCAATGGTCCTTTCCAAGACATGTTGACCTCCTTTTGACCTCATGGTTATAGATACTGAAGGAACCTTAACCTTGACACTTGACGATATTGAACCACTTACCATGTCTAATGATGGCACCCAAGAACCCTTTGTAAGCAATCCATCCTTTAGAACTGACCCATGTCAAGAACTTGATCCAAAGCATGTTGAAATCAACTCCAAAATCATTCAAGATCAAGAATTTGTATCTTCAAGATACTACAATAATATAATGGACACTCTCTTATCTATGCAAAATGATCATATCCATGTAGCACATACTCCTCCATCTACCCTTAATATGCTTTCTATGGATGGACATGTAGATGATCTTCATCTAGAACAAGATTTTGTTGCACAAAATAACATATTCTTAATTCCTACAATCAAACTGAGTTATCAACATCAAGATCAGATATATCCTAAATTTAGACTAAGGAAATCAAGTATGCAGATATCCAACATTATCTACTCAAAGAAATGAGTCAGAAAGAATAGTATAATTCAGAGTTAACACAACATCCAATTGAAATAACATCATCTACAATGGTCATTTGTCAGAGCATGTTTACTAAAAAAGATATCTCAAAAAAAGCAGAATCAAGGAATAAAGGTGATACTACCACCATACTGGGGGAAACTTTGTCTCAAGAAAATGTCAACATAGGCAGCACTAAGAATCTTTATGGTGAAACCATTGCCAATACTACAACCAGCCATGCCATGAATCTCCATCCACCCATCACCCCACCGATGAATTGGGACCAACGTCAAAAGAAAGAATTGAATCAAAGTACGAAGAATGTTATCAAGGAAAAAGAAGCTAGAAAGCATAATGGACAAATCAAATACAAATGGATACCAAAGAATACAAAGAAAGATCATCCCTATCAAACTCCATCAGTCAAAGAAACTATGGAGAAAAATGAAAAGGGGAAAAGTATCCATCAAAGATATCCACAAAAGTAAAAGTAGGCTATTCAAGCAATGTACAAAGTATATCAAGCAAGTGGTCCTAATTCGACACACATTTTTGTATGCACCCATCATTGCTCATCTTCCCAAGTTTGGAGAGTCAAAGATTCCAAGTTGTCAACCAATCCATCTCCTATCCCTAAACACACTCCATCCATGCCTCCACGCATGATATCCAATTCTCATATTGACCATGTATTGGCAATGACCCTTCATCATAAGGATTTCGAAGGCACTCTATCGCGATGTGCGCACAAAGACAAAGTCAACCCTGGTATCAATAAAGCAGATCAAGAATCCCAAAAGTTGAATTCAAGTGCACGTATCTTAGCAAAGAAGCTCCTTCAGGCAGGATATCGATGGCACATTATGATAGGGGTATCTACATCAGCAACACCTTGTGATATAGCATGAGCTTAAAATCTTTCAGAAAAATCAAAAAAATAAAAAAATATTAAAATCCAAAAAAAAATCAAAAAAAGGATTGAAAACAGTAAAGAGAAAAATTGTCCCCTAGTGAAAACCGCATGGGCAGTGCTTTGGGCAAGACCATGATGAAAACCTAGAAAAAAGGTGTCATGTGTAGAATTGAGCATCTACGTGCACTAGTTCAAGTGAAAGCATCTCATCCCATCCATAATAAATTGAGCATTCCATTAGTCTTATCCATAATAAATCCATTTCATCCATGAACCATTTATCCAATTCATCATCATCCATTACATCCATCATCCAAGTTATCTTGATCTTGATGAAATTTTGGGGCACACTTTATGCTTGCTTGTGGTAAACATCTTGACATAGACCGTTTTCATTGAGCTTATCCTATCCAATGTTATCTGAGCCATGAAGCATTATCCAAATGAGCATTCTTTATCTAAACACCTTATCTTATTGCAAGATAATCCTTGAAATCCTTTGCATGCATACCATATCCATCCATCCATAAACTTATCCAAGGATCCATCCCTGACATTTCGTACATTGCTAGACACTGGGGGTAGATATTTAGATCTCGCTTCGAGAATAAATCTTGATCTATACCCTCCAACTTATGTGGTGATCTAAACATTGGAAAATGTGAAATCAAATTGGTCAAAGCATTTGTGATCCAAAATCCAAATCACTAGCCCATGCCATATTTTGACAAGAAGATGTTCCTTATCAAGCTTCATCTTTCATCGAACATCAATCAAAACAATCGATATCAGTCACATCTAAGTTGCACCTCAAACATCACATCAAATCATTCAAACAACTTTTGTTCCAAATCAAGCTTCATCAATCATGATCAATCAAATCCAATCAATCCATCATCTTGGGATATCCATCCTAATCCTTGTGCTGCTTAACACTATCCTTGCATTGTTGTGCATCCTCAACAATGTTATCATCATCAATCCTAATCAATCAAATCCTTGCATTGTTGTGTATCCTCAACAATGTTATCATCATAATCAATCCATCAGTTCGATCAGTCAACCTTAGCTTGATCTTCAATAATATCCCAAAATAGAGCATTGTTATCATCACACATGTCCATATCCAAATCGTCAAAATTGCGCAAAAAATCCAAAAAAAACCAAAACATCAAAAAACAAAAACATTCAAAAAACATCAAAATCCAAAAACATCAAAAATAGCCTCAAAACATTTAAAAACGTCAAAAACATCCAAATATTTGAAAAAATCCATCCTCCTTATCTCTCTTTCACCTGCAATAATCAATCATCCATAATAAACTGATCAGCACCTTCATCCTTTGGCAATGCAAACAGAAACAATCACAACAATTAGCAAAATCAAGCTTCAATCATAAAATCAAAATCAAAACAACAAATATTTAAAACAAAATAAAACTCTTGATCATTTTCAAACATTTCAATCAACCTTATATCAAGAGCCTATCAATCAACTTATCAACCCATCATCATCCTATACAATGCATGTCCTAGGATATATCGTTTCGACAATTGACATCATTTTGGATATCACCTTGGATTCTTATCCTATCAAAACAAATCCCTTTGGCTAGAGGTATGAAGAAAATTGGCTTGTTTGTGTACTTGATCTTTTATTTTGATTTATATTATTGCGCTCATTCCAAGGACCTCTCGATGATATCCGAATGAAGGATTTAGAGATATAGAATGGGGCAATGATCATTATCTTTTGTCTGTTGTGCTTGTTGGATATTCTTGTAAAATAACTTGGCGAATACTTGCTTTGTTAGGTACGTCCTAGCAAGGTTTTTGTATGTCAAGTGTGAACAAGAATACTCCTATCTCTTTGTCGAGTCAAATTCCATCGCACTAGGTACAAATTCATCTTAGTTCTTTATACCTTGATGCATCGTATATACATGTGTTATTAAACATAAGGTAAGTAGCCCTTTTAAAATCCCAATCCTTGATAAGTAAATCATCCATCTATCATCATCTATCATCATCATTATCTCTAATAAAGTCTCATTTGATCATGGACTTGTGGGATCCTCTTGTCATCATCTCATTTCCACACTGACATAACATCACCAATGCATCCATTGTGCATCCATCCTACATCCAAAAAACTACCATCTTACCACAAACCATTCATATCATACATAATAGGAAACATCGATCATTTCACATGCATTTCATTTGCATCATCATCATAATATAGATATGTTAGTCTAAGCATCTACATAAATCATCCATTGCATAATCATAGAATATCACATCATTAATCTCATCCATCTCATATCATGTCATCATTTAAGTTGTTTAGGATAATATAGATTTGTTATTCTAAGCATCTTAAAATCATCTCATTTGCATCATCATCTATAACCATCCATTTTGAACCTCTTTATGACGAGATTGACCCTCAAATCGAATCTTTTCACTCGATCTCTCAAGGGGGCAATGTACCAATGTACTTTCCGCTGGGGCAACCCAAAAATTTAGAAAATTTTTAAATTTTGACCGCGGCAAGTTTATTCTTTGAACCAACGCAACAAGTACATTGCTACAAAGAGGGGCAAAATGTAGACACATGAAATTATCATTATGCATATTCATCTGCTCATTCATAAATCAAACACAACAAATCCATTCACTAGCTAAATTAGGTCTTTATTCCTAAGGTTATTCCTTCAAATAAATCAAAGGCTTACATCATCCTTTAATTAAATAAATCAAACTTTATTTAATTAAAATCTCAAAAGTAATTTTCCATCCATTTCTGATTTAAATAAATTAAATATTTGAGTCAAATTGGTCAAACTCACCTAGTCATCATCCTAGCTAATTAATCCTGATTAACCTAACCTAACTACCCATCACATCCTCTAGATATTCCCACTTGCACAAATAAATCCATTTATTGATTTATTAAAATCAACATTTTCACTCAACATGGGATCTTCCCTCAAATTTGAATTCAAAAGCAAGTTGAAAGGTACATCAAACAAGGCATTTAATAGGTCTTACATGTCTCTTACATTTCCCTTGCACAAGTCAAACTCGGCATTAACTCTCATTTCAAATTTGAAAATTCCCCCCTCTTGGGCACATTTCCCAAATCTTGCACATGCATCAACCACTCACATGATGAAAAGTGGCCTCTTTTCATTGGCATGTTTTTTAGTCCCACATTGGTCCCTTTTCAACACTCAACATTTGAAAATCTATAAAATAAAGGCTTCATCTTTTATCAAATCATCTACATCTCTTGCAAAGTCACTCTCTTAAACTAAGAACTGATTTTGTTCATCCACTCCATATCTTAGCAATCTATATCATCTTCATAGCATCTTAACATCAATCTTAAGAAAGGATTGGGAAAGGGCTATTTTCTACAATAGCACCAATCCACTATGAGATAGAGTTGTATCATGTCTTTTATATGCTTTGTTTAGTTTCCATTGTTTCATTTTATTGCATGATTGACATGTTTCATTATTTCATAGGGATGTTGAAATGTTGCTTTGTTTTAAACTAACCATTTTCATATTTTGACATCTACACAAACAATAAAAATTCCTCAAATCACTATGGTAACAATGATAAACCTAAGTTTTCACAAAAGAATAGAAATACTAGAAAAAATGTTGCTTCAAAAGACAAAAAATGTGAAACTAGTATTTAATTTGATGGAAACTACTACAAAGAACAATAAAAAAAATGACAAAAACATCAATCAGAATGTCAGTCAAACAACAATCCAAACAATGGAGAATCTAAGCCACAATCATATCCAAGACCATAAAATCGATGGAGATTCACACCCTTGGGACAAACACTATAATTAGCAATAAGAGAACTCATTGTAAATGAACTTATCACATTACCCAAAGCAAGAAATTGGGAACCAAAAGTAAAGCCATCTTTGTGGAATGATGTTGACTACTGAACTTTCATAAAACCAAAGGAAATAAGACAAATGATTGTATGCAGTTGAAACATCTAGTATAAGATCTGATTGAAAACAAGAAAGTATTGGTGGAAGGACCTCAAACAAACAATGATCAAGGTGCATTTAAAAGTCCTTTACCAAATTATGAAAATGGAGAATCTTCTTCTACAAATAGTAAAGTTAAAAATGTAGACTACATTTATGACAACATTATTCATTATATCTCTACAGTTGATAATAA
The DNA here is from genome assembly GCA_007258455.2 of Sequoia sempervirens. NCBI lineage: Eukaryota > Viridiplantae > Streptophyta > Pinopsida > Cupressales > Cupressaceae > Sequoia > Sequoia sempervirens. The sequence goes on along the minus strand of VDFB02271502.1, from coordinate 261,384 downwards.
TGAGGATCATGAAAATCAAATTGATAAAACCAATGACATCATACGCATAGATCTGATCCCAAACATGGATACATCTAACAATCATATCAATGTCATAAAAATTAGGGAAAATCAAGAATATCAACCAGTCAATGTGAGAACAAGGGGGCAATCCAAGGTAATATTGAAAGGAGTTTCATCTAAAACCATTGCTACCCCTTAAAATAAATACATCATTGATAATCTACAGAAAATACCAGTACAAATATCAATTTTGGAACTCCTCAAAATCTCACCATCTCATAAGGATGTTTTAGAACAAGCTCTTATGGCTATAATAGTATCCAATAATCTAGATGTTTGTCAATTCCAAGCTATGGTGGGACACTTAACTACAATTTATTTCCTATCATTTTTAGAACAAGATGATATGTCACTTACTCATCCACATAATGCTTACCAAATATGAGAGCCCTGTGACTTAATAAATCTTTAGAGATAGAGAATAATATGACACTTTCAATAGTTTCTTGCTTTAAATTAGTTTAAATATTGACGATTCTTTGATATAATGTCTTATTAAGAGTTTTTTTTAGTCATTTACTCATTAATTATTCTGATAATGCAATTGATGCTAGAAGGAAGATCACAATAAAATCCTATGATGAAGAAGAGAGATCCTCCAAAGGATTAATTATATTACATATTCAGGTGGGACCAATTGTGAAGAATATTGTTTGCTAGGTATTAGACAAAGAGCTCACTTATAATGTATACTCTTGGGATGTCCTTGGATTGATGAAATGCAAGCAGTACCTTCAACTTATCATTAGTGTTTAAATTTTTTCAGTCAATGGGAAAGAAGTCACTATTTCAAATGATTACAATAATCCTCAAACTTGTAACACGCTGAAAAAAACTCAAGAAACTTTGGTACCCCATAATAGAGAGGCAAACACTTCTAGTTCATCCAGTGGTAAAAAGAAACTAAATTTTATATCCAAATGGGTTGGAAAAAAGTACCAATCAAAGGAAACAAGTGTTCCTGACTCTTTCGTCAAACAATGAAGAAAAACTAGATTCTCTATCACAATAGTTCAAAGACAAGATCCAGTTAAAAGACATAGGCATTGGAGAGTATTCCATTGAGAAATCTTTAAGTCTTTCATAGTTGTTGCAATCTCCAAAATCATATGGGAAGCCATCAACAATAACACAACAATCATCACAACCTACCACGATCATGAAAGAAATATTTGTAAAAGTAGGTACTTTAAAAGACAAATTAGAAGACAAGGCCATCCTCAATTGGCTCTACAAAGACGAAGAAGCCTCAACATCAACAAATATCAACATAAAGACATATTAGTATGGAAAATGAAAATCTATCTAAGAGAAAATGAGGTATGAAGCAAAAGGAACTATTGGAAAAAGAAAAGAAGTCATTGTATAACCAATTCAACCTCTCACAGTTCAATTAAAAGACAAAATAGGATTGGGTTAACTACACAAGAGAAACAAAAAAAGAAAAAACTCATAAAGTTGTTGAAAGAATCCTTCAAATGTGAGATAGCTCTGAGATAGATTCTAATGAGTATGAGTGGGATTATTTATCAAAAACATCATACAAAGACATACTAATTGATGTCATAAAAGAGTATGCACCCACATGTGAGGGACAAAGCTCAGGTACTAGAACCCTTGTATTTGGATCAAAAAATAGTGATGACTCAAGTGAGGATGAACAAATATTGAGTGAGATAGATGACTTAGAGGAGAGTAATATCATAGAACTTGAAATTACCATTGAAAGTTTTGAAAACATTGCTATCAGAACCTTTACCATTGCTGACCTTAAACAATTTGATTAATTTTTATGATTAATAGATCCTAAAATTATTGATCGAGAACCAACTGAACTGATCAATATTCCTACTTTTCAAATGATGATGCTATTGTAAATTTCCTTTTTTGTAACGAAACTAACACAAGTTATAATCATAATCTCATAACAATGCTTTTAGGTAGGAGGGTGTCAAATCTTTCAGTTGCAAAATTGAAAACAAGAATAATGGATCTAATGGTGAAAAACATTCAATGGTAGCATTAGATCTCAAAAAAGTAAAAATAAAGAATGCATCTATTGGTAAAATCCTTTCTGAGGCACCAAAAGGTGGGAGATTTGACACCCTTCCGAAACATTATCATGAAAGATCATCTATGCTGATGGAGCCTACATAGTCTATCAATATTGGCACAACAAAAAAGGTAAAGTCTTTATATCTGGTAGCATCTATGACTGAACAAGAAAAGACTAAATTCATCAAGTTTTTTGAGGAAAAAAGCATTAACTTTTCTTGGTCATATTCTGATATGCTAGATTTAGATCTAGGTCTTCTATTGCATCATTTATCTTTACCATTTGGGATAAAACCTGTGAAACAAAAACTAAGGAAAATGCATCTGCATATTGCCTTGATGGTAAAAGCTGAACTAAAAAAGTTGTTAGATGTAGGGTTCATCAGGTCTATCAATTATGCTAAGTGGATTTCTAATATTGTACTTGTATCTAAACTAGCTAATAGTATCATAATATGCACAAATTTTAGAGATCTAAATAGGGCATGTCCAAAGGATGATTTTCCTTTACAAAAGACATTATTGTGGACTTAACAACACAACATGACATGTTTTCACTTATGCATGGCTTCTCAAGGTATAATCAAATCAAGATAGCACTTGAAGATCAAGAAAAGACAACATTCACATGTCCATGGGGCACATTCTATTGGAATGCCACGCCTTTTGGGTTGAAAAATGTAGGTGCAACATATCAGCGTGCAATGACCACTATTTTCCATGACATGATGCATACCTTAATGGAATATTACATGGATGATATATTAGAAAAATCATACACTAGAGAGGGACATCTGGAGTTTCTAGGAAAAATCCTTACTAGACTAGAGAAATTCAATGTTAGATTGAATCCTAAGAAATGTGTGTTGGGGTTACATCAGACAAACTTCTAGGTTAGATAGTTTTAGAAAAAGGCATCGAGGTGGATCCCACCAAGGTCAAGGAAATAATGGAAATGCTGCCTCCAAATAATATCATTAAATTAGGATCTCTACAAGGTAGGCTAAAATGAATAAGAAGATTTATCTCTCAATTAGTAGATAAAAGTCACCCCTTGAATCATTTGTTGTTGTATACACCTAAAAATGGTCACATCACAATAGTCTGGTAATCAATTAAATATTCCAAAATATTTAATTAAATCTATGAATTCAATCTACGTATAAATAAATTCAAATAATTTATTTATATTGTTCATTGTTTCATTTCGATTAAATAAATAAATTTATTTAATCACTTTTCTTATCCATTTCTTAATTAATTAAATAAACATTACGATTTATTTATATTAATTATCATATATAATCTTGGCTTGAATATTTTATTCAAATAAAGATTAAGTATTCTTCTATTCCTCAAAAGTCTATTCACAATTAAATATTCTAAATATTTAATTAATTCTTCTAAAGTCACATCACAATTAAATATTCCAAAATATTTAATTAAATCTTTTAATGTCCATTCATATCAAATATTTCAAAAAAAATCCCCAACCCATAACTCACATAAAATTAAATAAATTTATTTATTTAGTTTGCATTATCTTCAACAACCGTGAAACAAACTGCAAAAATAGAAAATTAAATTCCTCTGTTTCTGAGCAAGCTTGTTCTCATGGGTTGAAGACAAACCTCCATTCTTCTCTCCAACCTCCCAACATCTTCCATATTCCTCTCAACATCTTCATCTCTCACCATTCAAAATTACCAAATAATCTTACAACCATTGATCTTTGCTAGCTAGGCTCTTGCTTGTGAAAATCTATAAAAGGGACTACCGGGTCTTTGAAAATAGAGAAGCTTTTGTACAGGAAAATTATAGCCAATTTGCAATTCCATAGTCTTCCAGCATCCATAGCATTTTAGAAGCATAGCTTAGTATATTAGCATGTCATATCATAGCATATCTGTTTCATATCATAGTTTTAACAGCATTTACAATCCATAGCCCCTGTGCATAATTTACAGCCCCTATGCATATCCGTATTCACTTCATCAGCATTTAGGATAGAAAAGTACTCTTCATTTTGCATACTCGTTTTGCAGATTGCCATTCTGAGAAGCTTTGCTTGTATAATCCGAGAGGAGCAGTTTCAAGTGAATCACTGTAGATAGAGGACAATGGAATGGTTCTAAAGAAGCTCTGTTTGTTTATTTCATTTCATTTTAAGAAGCTTTCTTTAGTTTAATGTTGCATTGGTGTGTTTTTTATTATTTTGTTTTGATACTAATATTTCACACACATTTTTGGCGCCCACCGTGGGGCTCATGCCCCAATTTTAACATCTTTGTGCATAATTTTCTGACAGGTTACGGTTGAAAGAGTGAATTAGTGCATTAAAAATGTTTCAGCGCATTTCACACTCAGTTTAGCGCTCTTGATCTCTGTTATAGTGCCCGTTACAGATTCCATAGCATTCTTTATCTCTATTACAGTGCCCGTTGTAGATTCCATAGCGCTCTTTATCTCTGTTATAGTGCTTGTTGTAGATTCCATAGCGCTCTTTAACTCTATTTTAGTGCTTCTTGCAGGTTTCATAGCGCCCATTAAGAATTTCATAGCACCCTTTTACAGTTTCATAGCGCATTTTCACAGTTTCATAGCGCTTTTTCACAGTTTCATAGCTTCCTTTCACAGTTACACAACGCCCCTTAGGAGTTTCACAGTGCCCATTAGTAATTTCATAGTGCCCATTGGGAATTTCATAGTGCCCGTTAGTAAATTCGCAACACTTGTTAGGAATTCCATAGCGCCCTTTAGAGATTACTCAATGCCCTTTAATGATCCTACAACGCTCTTTAACTCTGTTTTAGCGCCCTTTGTGTCTGTTTTAGCACATTTTTATGCCTATTTTAGCACCCTTTATGTGACCACCAACTGAGAATGACTGGATCCTGATGACTTCAGAACCATGGACACTTATTAGGCACACAAACTTGGACTGGCTGACTTGCTTACTGACCTATGCTTGAAATCTACCCACTGACCACTTATTTTAAAGCGTGCAAGATAAAAATCCCCAAAACCTTTGTTCTAAAGGTTGGGAGGTCTCCTAAGCGAGTTTATCATTTGCCGCTCTGAACGGAAACCCTTTCTAAGAACCCGGTGTAGTATCCAGCCGAGTCAGTAACCAAACATTGTAATACTCGTAGTGCAAGGGGAGGGAAGAATTTTCCCCCAAGACACTCACCATATAATTTTCAAGGACCATTTTCTCAGGGGATCCAGTATCCACTTCTGTCACTCTGAGTACGCACCTAGAAAAGACAAAAACATGGGCACCCTCTAGGGGGTGACAAGGCTATATGAGTTGACGCAATTTTAAGTTGTGGGCTGTTGAGTATAACAATGACCTTTTGACCTTAAGAGTGAGTCTATCTGAAGTCCATTTTTTTTATCAAACTGGTGAAAATAGGACCATACGTGGTTCTTTTGAACATACACTATCTGTTTAGATTACAACTCTTAAAAAACATCTATCTTCATTTGAGTGCTATGTATTCCAAAATCATTAATTCAGTAAAGATCATCCAAAACTCACAATTACATTGATTACTCACATGATAAGAGATTGGAAATCCACAACCTTTGTTAAGAAGTCTATTCTCAAATGAATAAAAAAGCCAAAGAAACCACTTAGTTTCAAGAAACTATTGAAGAAAAGACGATTCTTGTACCAAATTCGAATGGTTTTACTTAAACATAGAACCTTTATCCATCGATATCATGATTGTGTTAGAGGTTAGACTGATGATTATGCTGTAGAACCATTATATTCATGAGCTTTCTTTCAAAGAAGAGCCCTTTCTCAAATGCATAATCATAGTCAGTGTATTCGTTCTTCTTATATTCCCCAACTTGCAATTGAATATTCCACTCATCCAAATCAATTTCTACAATAGAGAACTCAATCACCTAGGGAATTTCTCACAAAACCATCTTTTTACAAAGCTATGATCAAACTTCATAAAGTGAAAAATCATTTTTCTTAATCTTTTGTTTAAATTCTCACAAACAGGATTTTCATCCTCTCACTTAGGGAAAACACAAGACTATAAATCTTTTTAAGTCATAGAATCTTCATTCTATCCTGACTTTCATATCCATCAAAACTTGCACTATTTCATTCTTTTGATAAAAAGTTAGTAGAATTTGGGGCAAAACATATGCCTGTTGTCATGAGATCTTGAAAACACATAGAAAAAGATGAAAGCGAAAGTTCTACAAGAAAAATGGGGGATAATAGTGAGAAGGAAGAGAATCCATTTCATATTGAAGACATAACAAAAGAAAAACTTCAAGAAGCAGAACAGGATCCTCAATTCCATACTCTTATAGAAAGGATTTTAGAACGAAACAGGGAAAAATATTTCCTTTCATTGGCTAACCAAGGAGCTAAGTTACCTATTGATTTTGATATAGAAGGAATTAAAGCAAATCCTGAAACTCCTTCTAATGACTTTAGTGCCCTTACTCAACAGATAAGGGAATTACAAGGACAAATGAAGGAGATGCAAGGGGGTGCAACAAAGAAGTATGTTTTGGAAGACATATGTCCTTATCCATTTGATAGGAGTCTTCAAATGATCACATTTCCAAAACATTGCAAAATTCCTAAATTTGATAGGTATAATGGAAACACTGACCCCATTGAACATGTGAGGGATTTTCGAAATATGAGTCTAGAATTCTCTTATGAAGATACCTATTTAATGCGATTGTTTCCATGAAGTTTGGGTGCACAATCTATGGAGTGGCTTTCAAAGATCACCCCTCCCATCAAAACATTTGAGGAGCTCATAAATCAGTTTATATCACAATACGCTTATAACATTCAACACCAAATCACCATGCTTGATCTTTGTAAAGTGAAACAAAAAGTAGGGGAATCTTTCACTACATTTTTGCAAAGATGGAGAAAATTGTTTGTATGATATTCCCATCCTATTCTCAAAAAGGAAAAGATGGATATCTTCATCAATAGTCTAAATTCAGAATTAAGCTATAGGCTTAATCTTCATTGTCCTCCTAACTTTGAAAAATTGATTGAAAATGCAATCACCATTGAAGGGGCTTTGGTCAAAAGGGGAGTGATAAAACTTGATAATCCAAGTTCATCTAACCATAACAACAATGATAAAACAAGGTTTTGGAATAGAAATAAAAATGTTGTCAATGATGGTATAATGGATGCAAACAATCTATGAACAAAACCATCCATTTTCAACCTATCAAGTTCTTCATGAAACAACCAACAAGGAAATATCAATCAAGAAAGAAAAAACAATCAACAAGGACAACATTCCAATCAAGAAAGCATGACCAATGAAAACAACAAGGATAACCGTGATAATATTGGCAATACCCAAACATCAAATCCATCTAGACTTCCATTCTTTTCAAATCGACAGAATTTTACTGCTTTGGGTCAATCTCTTGAATCTGCTCTCAAGAAACTTCTTGATAATAAAGTTATCACCTTACCACCACAAAGATATTTTGAGCCACGAGTCAAACCACCATCATGGAATGACTCATATTATTGTAATTATCACCGATGTAAAGGTCATAGAACAAATAATTGTCAAGCCTTGCGAAATCTAGTACAAGATTTAATTGACAATGGCATTATCACAATAGAAGGACATCATACCAACGATGATCACCAAGCATTCAAAGATCCTTTACTAAACTATCAAAAGGGGGAAAAATTAGATCCTTAAGCAAAAAGTATAAATAATGTTGAAGACAACATAATCCACCACATATATGTAGATGATCAGCAGGTAATGTTATCAAAATCAAGGAAAAACAAGAATATCAACAGGTTAATGTGACTACGAGAGGACAAGCAAAAGATGTCTTAAAAGGGAGTTCATCTAAAACAGCTATTCCTCCTACAACTCGTTATAATATAGTTGATCAATTGAGAAAAAAATCAGCTCAAATCTCCATTCTTGAACTTCTAAAAATATCTCCCATACACAAGAATATTTTAGAAGAAGCTCTTGTAAACACAATTGTCGACACTAACCTAGATGTAAATAGATTTCAAGCCATGGTGGGACATTTTTCTTCCCCCACTTGTCTTTCATTTTCTAAAAAGGATGATGCCTCCATATCACATCCGCATAATTCATTACTTTATCTTGAAGCCATATTCATAAACACTGAATTAGACGTGTTTTAATAGATGTAGGAGTCGGTTTAAATATTTGTACCTTAAAGTTAATACATTCCTTAGGAATATCAAAAAATTCCATTGATCCATGAAGGAAAATAACTATCAAAGCATATGATGATGAAGAAAGAGCTTCTAAAGGACTAATAATGCTACCTATCAAAGTGGAACCTGTTGTGAAAAATACTTTTTGTCAGGTTCTAGATCGTGATCTTTCCTATAACATACTTTTGGGTCATCCATGGATCCATGATATGCAAGCGGTACCATCAACATACCATCAATACCTCAAGTTTCCATATGATGGACAAGAAATAACTATACAAGTTGACTACAATAGCACCCAAACTTGTTCAAATCTTCGTGCAACTCAAGATGTCTTTGTGCCACACAATAGGGAGGCTCTTACTATTTCTTCTTCCAATTTACAAGGCCAATTGCAAGATTTGACAAAGAATCTTAAAACCAAGCTACAGTTAAAAGATGAAGGAGTAGGTGAATATTCACTGTGCCTTTCTAGCTTACCTCCTTCCTCGAGGTCACATGGTCAACCAACTCTCTCAAATCAAAAGATTGCAACAACCTCTACATCCCAAGCTTCTGTGCCAATCACAAAATTTGATGGATAATTTATTAAAGCTAACACTACCGAAGAAGAAGCTGAAGATAAGGAAATTTTAAGCGGGTTATACAAAGATGAAGATGAATCTCTTTTGCACATCAAGTTACCTACTAAACAATATGGTAAAGGGTATACCATCATGAAAAGAATGGGCTATGAAGGAAATGGACCTATGGGAAAAAGAAAAGAAGGTATTATTGAGCCAATTCAACCTATTTCAATACATCCAAATGATAAAACAAGACTTGGATATGGTAAAGATACAGAAGAGTCAACTTCACAACAAGCACAACAAACTCATGAAGGAGAATCAATTTCAGATAAATCCCATGAAGATGTCACTCTACAAAAAATTTATGAATCAATTTTACAATTGCAGAATAGTTCAGACACTAATTCTAATGAATATGAATGGGACACCATCCATAATGATGAATTTTGGAGAGACAAACAAGTTGATACCATACATAAATATGCACCCATTCTTATACAAGGAGAAAGCTCAGGAACACAATCACTTGAATTTGTACCATGATATGATGATGACTCAAGTGAGGATGATTCAGATTTTAATGAGATTGATAATTGACACGAGAATGCCATTGTAGACCTTGTCCATCATGAAAATGATAACCATATCATGACTCTAACAGTTCAAGATCTTACCCAACCTAATGATCCCATACCTTTAGTTTATCTAGAAATTATTGATTGGGACAATGATGCACCTATCCATATTCCTACATTCCATAATGATGAGGATATTGTAAATTTCCTTTCTTCATCTAATCAAGAAAACAATTGTTCATTTAAAGAATTTCATACTCAAGATTTTGATAAGGAGGGTGTCAAGTCTCTTAGCTGCAAAATAAATGAAATAAAAGTTGGATCTATTGGTGAAAACTGGAAAACAGCAGTGGTAGATCACAACAAGAGAAAAATAAAGAGTGAATCTAACAGTGAAAACCTTTTTGAGGCATTGAAAGATGAGAAACTTCACACTCTTCCTGAACACTATCAAGAAAGATCTTCTGTTTTGATTAAGCCAACAGAATCAATCAATATAAGTACAACAAAGTAGCCAAAAATCTTACAACTTGCGGCATCATTGACAGTGGAGGAAGTATTGAAATTCATAGAGTTTTTGAAGGAGAATCAAATCAACTTTGCTTGGTCATATGTTGATATGCCAGGGTTAGATCCTAATCTAATAATGCATCATCTATCTATAAATACAGGGGTAAAACCTGTAAAGAAAAAAATCAGAAAGATGCATCCACATGCTCCATTATTGGTTAAAGAATAATTAAAGAAGCTCTTAGATGTTGGATTCATTTGGTCTATTGACTATGTAGACTAGATCTCCAATATTGTACCTGTTTCAAAACCAGATGGAAGGATTAGAGTTTGTACATATTTTAGGGATTTGAACAAAGCATGTCCTAAAGATGACTTTCCTTTACCAAACATAGATATAATTGTTGATTTAACGATTGGCCATGCAATGTATTCATTAATGGATGGGTTTTCAGGATACAACTAGATAAAGATTGCACCAGATGATCAAGATAAAACAACATTCACATGCCCTTGGGGTACCTGTTGTTGGAATGTCGTGCCATTTGGGCTGAAAAATGTAGGAGCAACTTATCAAAGAGCAATGACCACAATTTTCCATGACATGATGCACACCTTTATCGAAGACTATGTGGATGACTTATTGGCCAAATCTAGCACGAGAGAAGGACATCTAGAAATCTTGTCAAAGATCTTTGTCAGAATGGATAAGTTCAATGTTCGACTCAATCCAAAGAAATGTGTCTTTGGCATTAAATTTGGAAAACTCCTAGGATACATTGTTTCAGAAAGAGGCATAGAGGTTAATCCAAGAAAAGTACAAGCTATAATGGACATGCCACCACCATGAAATATCACTCAGCTTTGATCACTGCAAGGATGATTACAATCCATCAGGAGGTTTATAGCTCAATTAGCAGACAAAAGTTTTCCATTTACACATCTATTGCATAAAAATGTTCCATTCAAATGGGAGGAAAAGTGTGAAGCAACATTTAATCAGATCAAACAATATCTTATGAATCCACCAGTTTCAGGAAAGCCGCTCATACTCTATATTTTCGCAACAGAAGTATCTTTGGGAGCATTACTAGCACAAGAGGATTCTATAGGCAAAGAAAGGGCTATATACTATATCAACAGAACTTTAACGAGTCATGAACTAAATTACACTTTCATTGAAAAGGCTTTCCTAGCAGTGGTATTTGCTTCCCAAAAGTTGTGACACTATATGTTGGCTCATACAGTTAAGCTGATAACCAAAATTGATCCACTAAAATACCTCTTGAGCAAAGCTACCCTAATAGGAAGACTTACAAAATGGATAATGATCTTAAGTGAGTTTGGCATTCACTATGTAGATCAAAGAGCTATAAAAGGACAGGTCATTGCAGATCAGTTAGCTGACGCACCTTTACAAGAAGAAAATCCAATGCACATTGAATTTCCTGATGCAGATGTCTTCAGAGCAACAATTAAGAACTCATGGACATTATACTTTGATGGATCTTATATGCAACATGGCTCGGGGGCAGGGATTATTTTTGTCACACCTGAAGGAAATACCATTTCCAAATCATATCGGTTAATGTTTTCCTACACAAATAACATAACTGAATATGAAGCATTACTCACAGGTATGAAGATAGCATTAGAATGGTGGATTATAGAGCTGCAAGTTTATGGTGATTCACAACTTGTCATTAATCAAATCAATGATAATTATCAGACAAAAGATGATAAGTTGCTACTTTATAAGAACATGGTGGATGATTTTAAAAGGTATTTAGTGGCAATTAAGTTTTCACAAATCCCAAGGATTGATAATAAAGCTACAAATGCAATGGCTACAATTGCTTCCTTGTTACAATTATCAAAAAATCAAAAACAATATGAATTCTTGGTGGAACAATTATTTTCTCCTACCTATGATAATCCTAAGACTCAAGTCATATGTCATTTAACCGGTTCGGATTCACCTGAAAATCTATACCTATTTGAAAGATAACATCTTACCTCCAGATTTATCTCAGAACCAAAAAAGGAATTTCATACACAAATCCTCCCGCTATACCTTGATCGTCGATATCCTTTACCGGCGTGGTCTTGACGGTACACTCCTTCGATGTCTTGAACATGACAAGCTGAAAATCCTAGCCACGGGGGTACATGAGAGTGAGGTATTTGTGGGACTCGATTTCAAGCAATTTAGCCTTAGCCAAGAAACTTGTCAGAATGGGATATTATTGGCCTACCATGGAGAAATAATCTTTTACTTTTATCAAGAAGTGTTCCAAATGCTAGATCCATGGGAATCTTATTCATGCACCTACACAGGAACTGCAGCCTTTCACTCCAACATGGCCTTTTTCTCAATGGGGACTAGATCTTGTTGGAAAAATTCATCCTTCATCATCAAATGGGCATAAATTCATCATCATGGCTATAGAATATTTTACAAAATGGATCGAAGTTGTTCCTTTGAAAACTGTGACTGGTAAACAAATCTCTTCATTTATCTTGACTTACATCATTTGTCGTTATGGAATTCCTAATTCCATTATCACTAATAATGGGAGGCCTTTTAAGAATCAGGATGTTGATGAACTTTGTGAAAGATTTCACATCCAACACAGGTTCTCTACACCTTACTATCCACAAGGAAATTGTCAAGTTGAAGCTTCAAACAAAACAATTTTGAAGATCTCAAAGAAGGCGGTAAATGATGTTGGTCTGGTGTATGCTGCAGTTAAATATGGCTTTGTGGGCATGCAACTAGCATTCACACACCAGCAGGGAGTTCCCATATGCCTTGGTATATGGGCCGGAAACAATTTTCCATTGGGGTAGAAATACAGCAAGCAGGGTTCACTCCAAGGGATTGATAAATGATTAATACTATGCAATTATCTCATTTTGCAAAATTAGAATTATTAGATGAAAGAACATCAACATCACGGTGATCATTTGAAGGGTTATCAACAAGTTATGTCCCATGAGTTATAATCGAGGAGTTAAACCACGGACATTTCAAGTAAGTGATTTAGTTCTGAGGGAAAACCCATGCAACCAACAAGATAGGGAAAAGAAAGGTAAATTTGAACCAAATTGGCTTGGTCCATTTGTTATTATTGAAGCATATGGTTTTGGAGTGTATCAATTATCTACAATAGAAGGGGACATGTTTGAAGAACCAATTAATAGCGTTCATTTTGAAGAATTTTTATCCATAAAACTAGAAAAATTCTTGAAAAAATCCATAAAACCAAAAAGTCCTTAAAAAATCCATAAAACCCGGGGAAAAAGTCTTAAAAAATCCATAGAAAACCCGGCCAAAGTCTTGAAAAAATCCATAAAAATAAAAAAAAGTCTTGAAAAGGTGCAATAAAAGCAAGTGGTGAAAAGATGGAAAACAGGCACTACTTATGATCAAAATGGGCTCCTCTATCAATTAACTTATGTTTTTCATTCACTTTATGGCATCATCCATCCATATCTATCATTTGTACATATTGATTATATCCATATCATACAACTAGAATCCTTGTGTTTCATCATGGCTTGATAAAATTTGTACATATTCATCATATCTAGGTTGTGTTTACACTAGGGGCAGCGAGCTTTTAGAACATCACACATAGACAAACAATGGTTTGACAAAACACAACATACATTGACACATCAAATCAACCACAATACCAAAATGATCACTCAATGCCAATGAAATCAAACAACATGGTCAACACAATGTTAATAAAAACACAAACATTAATGTTGATAACCAAGTTGGATGATCTAAATCTGAATAATGTTTGGAATATTTTAGGCAAAATTTGAATGGATGGTTGATTTTCTATCATATCTCTGGAGCAATTCGATGATGTATTGAACTAGAAAAGCAAGGAAGGAATATGATTTTTCTTTGTCTGTTGTTTGTGAGGAGATCATTAGTACTTTGCAAATTGGTCGTGAGACATGCTCTACTAAGTATCATTGATGACATTTCAGAATTTGCATAGGAAATGGATTCACTCTTGTCTGTTTATGCAAATGATACTCAGGTCATCTTGGTTCAATTATACCTAGATGCTTGTATTACCTTGCTATATCAAAATTTATGAAAGAAATACTCAGGTCATCACTGGTGCTAACATACCCTTTGATGCTTGTATTAACTTTCAACATTTCAATGCTCAATGATGACATAAAAAGCACAAATAAGCTCTCAGAATGGCAATATTGTATGAATATTCAGCATAATTAGTATAGATTATATTCATTTTAGAATTTGCATTTCGTATTCATAGATTTTCCCAAAAAGTTGGCAAAGTATCAAATGTTTCATATCTTATTGAATAAAATGACTGAGTACATTTGAAATTCACAAAAACATCATCTTTCATACATATTTACATCAAAGAAATAATAGAAGTATACATCATAATCCACACATCATTTTCATTACATTTTCATTTTCACAGCATATCATTTTATTTGTTAACATACATCATACATCACATCATATACCACATCATAAATCATGCATACATAACATAATGAAATCATCACATAAAATCAATCATCATAACAAATAATCATTGCATATCATATATCTCAAAAGTGAATGTCAAAATGTACAAAGATGTCAACTGTGTATGACATAATATCATCAAAAATGGGACCATATCAATCCATGTACAAATGTCTCAACAGAGTATCAATAAGACAACATATAAAATGCACTATGAAGTGCTATCCTCTGATGGTGCTGGTCTAGGACCTGTCCCACCTACACCTGATGTACCTGCTCCGCCTATCCCTTATGGACCTCCTGGAGGTAATGGCTATGATACACCCCTGCTAGTAGTCTGAGAGTGACTACGTGTAGACCGAGACTCTGTAAAACTCACTCTTTGATCAGGTGGTACTACATCATGATATCTAATATGATAGAACTCTGCCTCCCAGATAGCTCTGGTCAGCTCTCTCACCATACCACCCCCTGCTACTTTCTACAGACTGTCAACTAGAGCCATGGCCTCCTCACCCTTTCATCTAGTTGTATATCTCTTAGCTATCACTGCTGACAATTGTCCCTATGGCTATGTAGCCAAGGCCTGTGCCTATGCTAACTGACCCTGTAAGCTCTGCACTCTACTCTGCAAGGTAGCTATCTGGCTAGATACCGCTAGATCTACTGATGATGACGGTGTTGAATGCCTCATTTTTGGTCCACCTCTGCTACTATCCCTGCCACTACCTCTACCACCTCTGTCACCACTCCTATCACCTCTACCATCACCTTTATCACCTCCTCTACCTCTATCACCCTCATCCCCATCACTATCATACCCATCTCCATTTGACTCATCATCACCCTCCTTAGAGTCATCACTCTCTAAAGCTACCTCTTGTTGTCACCTATGTCCTGCTATCTGTGGTCTTTGCTTTGGAATAGGGATAGGCTCATCAGGATCAAATAGTCATGGTGCAGGATGCTCTAGCACATACTAACCATACTCTATAGGCATGCCCCCATCAAGAATATCAGGTCTATAGTCCCACATCTGAGCTCCCAAACTAATGAAATCTTCCACTGCTGCATCATATGAAATATGTGGACCCCACACTGTAACCTCTTGCTATCGACACACATAAATCGCATAGCCCATAGGCATACCCTGAGGCCAACCATACTGTCGACACACCCGTCCAACAAGAAATCTCTCAATTATCCCAGGAGTACGACCAATCAAATATCTGACAGTAAAAAACATAGGGCATCTCCCTAGCATCCTCTGGCCATCCCTCACAATCTACATAAGGCTGCCAGCATATGGTATCCAGATCATTTAGAAGATGATGCCAATGATCTAATTTACCCAACCTCGGCTGAGTAATGATATCTGCATATCTAAATTTGTAAGGATGACCAATAGGCCATCGTCCTCGAGTCAATGGTCGCATAACAGCAAAATGCTCTCATGCCCATATCTGTAACAATGAACAACCAACTGCAAAACTATGACCTCCCCCATATACAATGTGATGTAGCTCATCATACAAATGTGCAAGCATGCACGATCCCCAAGCATACCGTGTGCCTTGCATCACCATCCTCTCAATTACATGACCCCGCCCGACTGCAAAGCCCTTCGACCTATGGTCGGGGCACAACACACCTCCAATAAAGCCTACAAGTACAAAGGGCAAGGATGCATATGAATCTAGAATCTCACCCCAAGGGATGAAATATCCAGCAATATGATCATCTCTGAATACCCACCTCAAAGCCTCAGTGCCTCCCACCTCTCAGCCATCAAACCTCACTACCTCACCCATCACTGGAATCCTCATAATACGATACACATCCTTAGGAGTCATGGTAATCTCTCTTGTCACCAAATGAAAGGTGTTCGTATCACTGTGCCACCTCTCTGCAAGTGTTGTCAATAAACCTCTATTGAGGCACACCTCAGGCATGTCAAGCAACGAGGTCAATCCACATGCCTCAATCACATCTCTATCTACCTATCCAAGCTATGGAATCAAACTCCATGTCTTCGGGAATGTCTTCTGTAGCTGCAAGATGCCCAATCTCTCCTATTGAATAGGAAGAGTCATCCAGACCAAACAATATCAAACATCATTCATCGCAACAAATCAATCAAATCTGAAAGCAAATTAATCCAATCTTATTTGTTTTTAACAACTTTAGAAGCAAACTTATCAACACCTATTTGTTTTTCATCAAATCTGAAGGCACATTTATCAAAATCTTTTTTTTTTTTAACAACCTTAGAAGCAAACTTATCATCAAACAATTTGTTTTTCATTAACTTGAAAGAAAATTTATCAGCTATTATTTGTTTTCCAATCACCTTGAGAACAAATTAATCACACAATACAATCAATACCAGGTCATATATTATAAAATTGGTAATGGGTGCTATAGAAATCCTAATGGGTGCTAAAAGACCAAGGGTGCTATAAAACTTATCCTAGGCACTACAAAATCTATCACGGGCGCTACAAAAAATGTAAATGGTGCTATATAACTATCAATCATCGCTATGAAATAGTGGGCACTACTGGAATCATAAAAAGTGCTACAGAAAAGATAAAAAGTGCTACAATACACCTTTTTCATATTAAAACATTGATAAATGTGTCCTAAATGAAAAATTTTCGAACGCTAAAAGTTTAATGGGGTACATACCGTGGGTCCATAGTGTGTCGGTTGTTGATATCATTGAATGTGCTTGAAACACTGCTGGTGGATAGGAAGTGCCATCTTTTTCACTCCAAAGCTCAAAAATTACAATTTTTACTAGGTTAAAATTAGAAAATGACATGGAAAATGACATTTTTAACCTATTTGAAGGAAAAATTGCGTAATTTTATCAAATTTTATCATTGCAGGGGCAATTTTGATCAACAATTTTTCATTCCACATCTTTTCACATCAATTTCTTCACATCATAATTTTCAAACAGTAGATGCGACATCATAAAATCTTAAAATAAAAACTAGAAAAGTATTTCCAAAAAACAAAAAAATCAAAAAATTCATGAAAACTCAAAATTTTATCGATTCATCGTTCGAGGGGGCATATACATATCATTATTTCGACAATCAACATTTGGGGTAAAATTCAAAATTCTTTGAAGCAATGCGTAAAACACATCACTTCAAAGAGGGGCAAAATGTATACACCTAAAAATGGTCACATCACAATAGTCTGGTAATAAATTAAATATTCCAAAATATTGAATTAAATCTATGAATTCAATGCATATAAATAAATTCAAATAGTTTTATTTATATTGTTCACTTTTTCATTTCGATTAAATAAATAAGTTTATTTAATCATTCTCTTATCCACTTTTTAATTAATTAAATAAACATTATGATTTATTTATATTAATTATCATATATAATCTTGGCTTGAATATTGTATTCAAATAA